>UCOH01009331.1:0-27116 GCA_900474275.1 Synergus japonicus
GTATATAAGAATCGCGCGAAATATTCAAATCATTAAAATAACCAATTTGTTGAATTTCATTCAATTTGCAGATCCAAATAGAAATAAATTACTATTATAATCTATTCTATTATAATATAATCCTAATATTAACATTATTAATATATATAATGGTATTAATATTAATATTCTCCACCTGAAAAACCTAACCTCAACATCAAAACGCATCGAAATAGTAAAATCGATCATTTCTTCAATTTCACATGTGAATCGAGGAGATGAGGAGAGGAGGAGATATAAATAGACCGCCCGAAGCTTTCCGAAGGCAATCGTACATCCTCGGGTTTTCAAACTCAGAAGAGGAGAATTTGCTGCGCGCGCAACCATTACGGTCTCCTACTCATTTCACACGGACACAGACCTTTCATTGTGTCAAATACGTCTCGTTTCAAATCTCCGACCACTGTGTGGATTCACGAAAACCTCAGAGCGATTCACATTTTCCAATCTGTTTTTTGTTCCTGGGACACGTGACATATCAAAGACTTTCATAAGTACAGGGTGCACAGAGTAAAATGAGTTAAAAAAGGGGAAATAGGGAGACTGTTTAATCAAATAATTGTATATTCTTTAAAAAAAAGACATGCTTGTTAATAACAATAATGTTTAGTCTCAGTTTAGAAACATAATAGTTGAGTATTTCTCTCGATAATACTATTTCTCTGCCAAAGAGTGTATTTGCTGGGTTTTCCATTCCTATTAAGAAAATCTGGAATTCCCCAAATCTTTAAGCTTTTTATGATTCTACCAAAGACCTAGCTTATTACTGGTCTTGCTACAATTTTATGTTTAAAGTTCTATGTGCGCTAAGGTCCAGGTACTCTTCGACCCTTCAGATATAACCATCTTAAAATTCAAATGCTACTTTGTCTAATATTCTTGCTTTCTCTAAAAATGTACCTCTGAACCTTAAAAAGACTCTTCACTTTGAGTCTTTTCACTTTTCTTGACTAAATTTCATTGTGTTGAGTCTCTTCAAGTTTCTTTAACTGATCACATTTTTCTTTTGTTAATTTATATCCTTTAAATCTCAAACATCTTTTAAATCAATGTTTACTCATTGATTTGCGAGTTATTATTACATATCTTTACATCTTTAGTGAAACATCTCTCCAAATAATCTAGTTATTTCTTGCTAAGTTTGTGAAACTTCTCTCAGAATCTGGATTATACCTTAAATTTCTTATCCATATTAGAAATCATCGGTATTTTGTGAATTAAGCAATCCTGTTAATTTAAATAAACTTTAATTGTATTAAACCTCTGTATCTTTGATTTCGATCACCAGTACTACTTTTAACAGTGACTTTTTTCAAACAAAGAAAGGGAAAAAAATGGACAAGATTGAACAACAATTTCGACATGTTGAAAATAATAAAAAAAAATTTGTTTAAAGAATTGTTATATTCTTATTATTCGTCTCTACATTAATTATAATGTTCTACTCAGTGAAATTTCTAAATTTACACAAAGCATATTAATTATTATTATTACCAGGAAAATCGTATTAAATACTTTAGTATTTCGTAAAACTCTTTTAATAAAATATGATTAAAAATATTATTTAGTCAAAAAAATTAGTATTAATTATAATGAAATTATTTAATTTTTCTAAAATAAATAGAAAAATTTAATATTCCCGAACATCTAGATGCAAAGTTCAAATATTTTTCAAAACAGAAATAAGGTTTAAAAAAAAATTCCAGAAAATTGTACAGGATTTATAAGAATTTTTTTTTACAATTAAATAATGAGAAAATATCATTCAATCAATTGAGTTTCAATTAAAAATAATAAATTATTTATTGTTTCTTAAACAATTGAAGAACTTTAATAATTAAGAGAGTTGGGCCCAAGTATTAAATTTAAAATTCTATCCTCCACTTATCTGAACGAAAATTATAGATAAGTACTTTTTCACTCTGGAGCGTTAATCTTTTTTTTAAATATAAGAGTGCGTTCAGAGCGAAAAAATATTTAATTCCGATACTTTATGTATAAATCAAAGAATTGAAAATCTAACTTCAAAATTCAATATCTTCATTTTACTTAAAAAATATTTATATTAGATATTCTTTTGCTTTGAACTCATAATTTTAGTTAAAAATTGATTAAGCCTGTTGCAGCATTTCACGAAAACATGTAAACAAACACAGAAAAATAGCAAAATCTGTGGAATGCCTTAAAATCCGCCATTGTGTCCACATCTTACCAATACGCGGTGTTTGAGGTCGCAAAAATGATGTGTTTGAAGTGTCGTTTTTTTTATCGACAATCTTTTGGTTGTACGACAGGGGCTATCTGCTTATTTTCTGCAAAAAGAAATTTGTTTGGCTAACAAGTGAATTTTTACAATTGATGAGACGCGGGTTGAGGGGTGCGGGTAAACAGTACTTACATTTTGCGAAGTCCCTGTCCGAGCAAAAGAGGCACAAAACTTCACTCCAAGGGTGCTTCACTCACTCAGAAAAATTTTCCGAATTTCGCTATGCACTTCAAAGCCCGAGCACTTACGAAAAGCGTGAAAAAAAAGAAGTTTGAGAAATCGCGTACTAGACATGTGCTAGTTACTTGAATATAGTTACTGGACCTGTCAGCTGTTTCGCAGGGTCACCAATTGACCATTATTAATACAGTAATAATAATGGTAACAATGGTCAATTGGCGACCCTGCGAAACAGCTGACAGGTCCAGTAACTATACTCAAGTAACTAGCGCATGTGTAGTACGCGATTTCTCAAACTTCTTTTTTTACACGCTTTTCGTAAGTGCTCGGGCTTTGAAGTGCATAGCGAAATTCGGAAAATTTTTCTGAGTGAGTGAAGCACCCTTGGAGTGAAGTTTTGTGCCTTTTTTGCTCGGACAGGGACTTGGCAAAATGTAAGTACTGTTTACCCGCACCCCTCAACCCGCGTCTCATCAATTGTAAAAATTCACTTGTTAGCCAAACAAATTTCTTTTTGCAGAAAATAAGCAGATAGCCTCAAACACATTAATTTAATTTTTAGTGATATGAAAATGCTCCAACACCGTTAAACATACAATTAAACAGAAAGAGTATTCATTTTCCGTCATCATCATCATCAGCTCAAAATTTTGAATATTTGAGAACATATAGCGAAAAATTAATTTTTCAAAATTATAAATAACTATAACTTTCTTATTTTTTAATGAAATGCATTAATCATAGAGGTCAATCGATTCGTCTCGATGAAAGAAATCTTTAATTTCTTTACTTTGGTTTTGAATTTTTATTATTTGAGAAGTTATAGTAAAAAAATCAATGTCACTAAAATTATAAAAGTACATAAAACTTGTAAAATTCAATACTTTGTTAAACCTTTAAAAGAAATTCAACTAGGTATATAGTTGAATAACTATGCAAAATTTCATCAATTTATCTCTACGCGTTTTCAAGATATTGCAGGATCGAGACATACACACACACACACATATATCCAGACAATTTTTCAGGACATCATACTAGATATATTGCCCTTGAAATATGTTCAAAAAAACCTTTTTTAGGAAACTGGATTTTGTCACCACTACAAAGCTTCCTCTATGAGGAAGCAAAAAGAACAGATTAAAACCCCTCAAAAAGTGTATTTATTGTGGAATTGTATTATCCTTCTAATAATTTCGACATCCATGGATATTGCAAGTAGATATACTCGAATTACTGTCTGGGTGTCTTAACCCCGTTATTGTTGCGCCCCTGGGATCAGAGTTTTTCTACATGAGAAATTTTCAAATACCATTAGCCATTTTGTAAATTTTGTATAAAAAATTTTTACGTTTTGATGTGTTTTTTAACATAGTCTAAAGATCATAAGCATAAAGCCAAAAGATTCTGGTGAAATATAAAAAAATACCTACATTTGAAGTTAGACGGTACTTTTCTTGAATAAGAAACTTTGAGTGCTTTGAGGCAAATTTTAATATTAACCGATTTTGCTAAAATTTGGTGGAGATCATTTGTTTGGTCATTATTACAAAATAGGGGGGTGATACCAAGAAGAATCGAAAATCGAAAAATAAGTACCACCCTAATATAGACACATATTTCAAAAAAGGGAAAATCTACAAAGCCAAAGTATATTTAATTCTAATAATTTTACATTTACTAAAACCTAAAACAATTTTTTAATTTTTTAATTATTTATATTTGGGAATTTTACAATAATATTGGATATTTTGTAATTCAAGTTTTCTTTTGAGAATTTTAAAATAATAACAAAGTTGTTTTTTCCCCTCGAAAATAAAAAGTTTCATTTGGGACATTTTTCCCGTAGATGATGCGTATTTTTTGAGATATTTCGATGTCTCACGATACAAATAATACCCTGTGTATATATAAAACTCGAAATTTCAAAATACTGAAATAAATATATTTTAATAATTAATTAATTTAACATTTAAAATAAATTATTATAATATTTTAAGTATTTTTATTTTCCTTGAATAATTAAAAATTTTTCAAATTTGTATTATTCTGAAATTTCTTTTTTTCCAAAGTATTTTTTCAATAAATTTTTTGATTCTTCCTCGTTCTAAAAAATACCCCGTTGTTTTCCGGTTTTTAGATACAGTAATTACCCTAAAAACAACACAAAATAAATCTTTCCTGAAAAATTTAGAAATCCTGGGGGCCTCAGAGAATTCCTGCATCCCTGTTCATTATTAGTTTTGAAGTTTGCCACCTGGCGGCGTTATTCACATCGATCAGTGCAAACGATCTTTCTGTCTGCTTGTCTTGACGGTCTTCACTTGGCTTCCCAGGAAACAGAAAACGAGTGGAAGCCGTAGGATTTTCACACAATTTTAAGACATCAAAAATGTCTCAAAACAACTTCCTGGACAACTGCAGCTGTAAGTTGATCTTCTTATCGCGAAAAATTCCCGAAAACCGGAAATAAACTCCAGCCGAGCAAAAACAGCGACGTTCCTAAACTCCGATTTTGATGCTTGACGTTTGCATTGGCGAAATTACTGAACTCCGATAATGGCGGAATTCGTTTATTTATTTCCGAAAGAATAAAAAAACCGAGAGTAGTGATTCTTTTGTGATTTGTTTTTTTTTAAAGTTATTTAAAAATGTGAGACAGAGAAATGGGCCTCGGATACGAAAAATCGACGGTTTGGATTCAGTTAAAAGTCAAGGAAAATAAAATTCTCTTGGCGTTTTCGGAGTGTATAGCTGTAGTTGTGGAGAACAAACTCCGAAAATTGTTTACATATTTTGCTACTAAAACTATGTTATTTTGGGAATTTAAAAGGTACAATTTATTATTATTATTGTTTTTATTTATTTTTACGGATTTCTGGATATATTTTTTGCGATATTTATTTTTCATGCAAGACCATTTTTTTCAGAATTTCAGTTTCTTTTCATATTTTATTTTCGTTGTAACTTCAGGTAATAAAAAATCTCTGTTGAAATGTAAAGGATATTTATCAGATTTTTTCATTACTCTACTTTTTTCTAGATATCTCCCTTTTCATAGTGGAGTTTTTTCTTTTTCCGGAATAAATATTGGAAATAAGTATTATTCAATGCTGTATGGTTTTTTATTTATTAAATAAAAATATGGTTATAAATGTGTTTGAGAAAACTTTTCGGAATATGTAGCACTGTAGCTGTTATTATGGAGAACAAAACTCGGAAAATTGTTTACAAATTTTTGGTATTAAAACTCTATATTATTTTGGGAATTTAAAAGGTACAATTTATTATTATTGTTCTTAATTATTTTTACGGATTTTTAGATTTATATTTATATTTTTTTGATTTTTATTTTTCATGCAACACAATTTTTTTTTTGGGGGAATTTTAGTTCCTTTTCGTATTTTATTTTCGTTGTAACTTTAGATAATAAAAAATCTCTGTTGAAATGTGAAGGATATTTACTAGATTTTGTCATTATTCTCCTTTTTTCTGAAAATCTCCCTTTTCCATTTTTTAATACACAATCAATTAATCAAACATAATATCCTAAATTCTCCCACTGCTTTCTTTTCACTGAATAAATATTGGAAATAAGTATTTTTCAATGCTGCCTTTTCCGAATAATCAATCTAAATATTTTTATTTGACATTTGACACTTTTGTTAAATCTCTTGAAATGTTTTGAATTATTTTCAAATCCTTTCAAAATAACCTTAAAATCTTTAGTAATTTCTTCATAATTATGCATAACACTGAATTTGAAATAAATAATTAATAATTCTAGAAATCCTGTAAAATTTCTTAAAAATTCTTGAACTCTTCTGTATGTTTTTGAAATCTCTTCAACTTGTTTAAAATAATTTCAAATCTTTCGCAATTTCTTGAAATTCTTTAAAATCATTGAATATTTCTTAATTTAAATCGCTTGCAATATTTTTAAATCATTAAAATATCTTTAATTTTCTAAATAAAATATATTTAAATTTGGATAATTTAAAAAATGGAATTTTTTAAAATTTGATTTTAATTTAACAAGATCGATCGCACGCATTTTTCATATTTGAAATATTTTACGTCATTAGGCTTACTGCTCACTTCATGCGTAACCAGTGCTTACGTTGACATCAGAAATTAAGGTAACGCTATGAAGTTAGCTCATATGCATGTTCTTTTTATAATAGGAAAAAGACAATTTCCAATTAGTGAGAACGTTTAAAGTTCAGAATAAAGTATTCTTAATATGAAACACTTTTAAAATTAAAGCCATACTATTTATAATTACTTCCTCATATACGAAGCTTTGTAGTGGTGACAAACTCCAGTTTCCAAAAGAGAGGTTTTTTTTTAACATTTCAAGGGCAACATATCTAATATGATTTCCTGAAAAATTGTCCGGATGTATGTATGTATGTCACGATCCTGCAATATCTTGAAAACGCGTAGAGATAAATTAAGGAAATTTAGCCCTCTTTTTCCACTATATACCTAGTTGAATTTCTTACAAGGGTTTAACAAAATATTTAATTTTACAAGTTTTGTGTACTTTTATAATTTTAGTAAAATTGATTTTTCTACTGTAACTTCTCAAATAACCAAAAATTAAAGCAGATGTCAAGAGAACAAGATTCCTTATGTCGAGACGAATCGATTGACCTACAAGATTAATGCATTTCATTGGAAAATAAGAAAGTTGTACTTTATTGTAATTTTCGAAAATGAATTTTTCGACTATAACTTCTCTAAAAATCAAATAAGCAATTCATATTTGTTTCCAGAAAGCAAAGTGCCCATTGAATGAACACAAAAGTTGATAGAAGTAAAACTATTTTAATTTTCTTTTAGTAAAACGTAAAAAATTTCTATAACGATATCACGAAAAAAATGAAATGCTATATGGAAAATATAAATTATTATTATTTAAAATAAAAAAATAAGAATTAGAACCTTTAAAAATGAAGCACTAGAAAAAAATTAAAATAAAATAATTCGACTTCACTTTTTAAAATGAATTTTAAATATTTTTGTATTTGATATTTTAAAATTAAGTTTTTTAATTTTCAATTTATATTTCCAAATTTGTTTAATTATTTGAGGCCTCAAATTAAAAATTGTTTGATATTTCAGGATTTAATATAAAATAATTTATTTTTATAAAAACGAAAGCTTTAATATTTAAATTATAAGTTTGAAGAATTTCCAATTTTGAAATTCGAGACCATCAATTTAAATCTTTTAAAACATCTTTAAGTACCAAAAAACCTAAAATTTAATATTAATGAATAGAAGCTAAAAGTCAAGGATGACGATCGTGAGTAAGGGAGAATTGAAAAGGAGCAGTGAGACTCGTACAATAAATTCAGAAAAATGAAAATATGTATATTAAAGAAAAACTAATTACATTTAATATTTTAAAGTCTAAATAGCGTAACGCATTCTTTAGTTTTGAGTAATTTCTAATAATCGTCCCGTGAGTCTCATTTCGATAGAGCTCAAAAACAAAAGATTTGTAAGTTCTCGTTCAGAAAGTCGTACCGTGATTTTAAAGTTAACTTGTGTTTTCGATCCGAAAGTCAGATACAGACTGACTATGATAATACGTGCTTTCCGTTATCGCATTTCTTCTCACTTTCTCTCTCTTACAGTATATAAATTTCCGTTCGCTAACATAATTATCGTTTTGAAGTATCGAAACATTTAGACGTCCTTTATAATACGTCGATATATCCCAAAATTTGTATTGAAAACTTTTTTACACTAATTGCATTGAAACTTGTTCTTCTACGAAGAAAATTTTGAAAATCAGTCTAATTTAAATAAATTTTGAAAACATACTTGATATTCAATGCAACCCTCTTGAATATTTTTATAATCCCTTAATATTATTATAAATCCCGTAAAAACTTTTGGAACTGTTTTGAATTCTAGAAAAACAGGTTATTTATATTTAATTTCTCCTTGAAATTTTTTGGTATTCCTAGAATCGCTTAGAATTCTTGAAAATCTTTTAAACTCTTTATACATAATTACAAAAAACACATTCTACTTGGTTTATTAATCATAATTAAAAAAATTATTTACAGGGGAAGACGAGGATGACCAGTCAGGGAATTCTAGTCCAAATCAAGACGAAGTTATTAGGTATTTTTCTATCTTTTCATCAATATTTCTGAAGAAAATTACTTTTTATTTGCTGGACGATGATCAACGATTTTAATCTTCTTTATAAAATTTCTTTCGATAATATTTGCAGTCCTCACAGAACGATCCATAGATTCCCTAATTTTTCCCTATTTTCAAGATTTGATTCCTAAAGTGGCCTATTCCCCTTCTTTAAACGATTACTCTCTTTTTGTCTGTTTCCAAGAAAATTCTCCTTTTATTTTGTTGAAAGGTTAACTATATTCATCTTTTTGGTTGAAAATTCATTTTTTTTTTTGTTGAAAATTCATCTTTTTGTTATTTTTTGTAATTGTAATTTTGAAATTATTTTGGGTATTTACAAAAAAATCACATTGCAAAACTCTGATTTCCGAAAAAGAAAGTACTTAGCTTATTTTTTCCCCATAGAGACTCTGAGGCCAGTATTTAATATTTCATAATAATCGGAACCGCTCCTGTACAGAGCGAATCTTTGTATGCCATAAGTATTTTGTAATTCTACAGTGTATACGAAGTTTATGTTAAAGAAGAAACTATTGGTCCTGATGGAAAAACTCATGTTTCGGTTGTTTCCAGTATACCCGGATCGAATGAGCATCAATTGATTGAAGTAATTTTTCCTTATATATAATCTTATTTATAAACTATATTTTTTTGGTTTAGTACTTTTGATTTGTTTAAATATATTTTAGTTTATTTATTTATTGTTTTAAATTAATTTTCTCCAACATTTATTCCTCTTCGAATAAATTTGCATTCCAATTGAACAGGGTAGCGATTTGACCGAGAAAGGCCGGGAAAAACGGGAAAATGGCCGAGAATTTAATTTAAAAATTGGGAGTTTACTTCTGATCGCAGTAAAATTAAAGTTTTCATTCTTTTAAAAATTATCTATGTTGCATTGAAGTTTCAGACGTCTAGTCTGATAAATTTTTTAACATTTATTGCAATAAAAATATCAAAAAAAGTTTCCAAAACACAAAAGTTTGATTTATTTACTTGTAGAAATTTACTCGATATTGCCTGGGATTTAAAGATATTTGAAATATCTTAATATTCTGAGCAACATCGAGTAAATTTCTGTTAATACATAAATCAAAATTGTATACTTTTGGTAATTTTTTTTTTGATATTCTTAATCCAATGAATGATAAAAAAAAAAGTTCGTCAAATTGACCTCAGCAATTTCAATCAAGTATTTTTCTTTTTTCCGTTATAAAAAAATAATGCAATTTTTTGCTCTATTGTGTTATAGGATGTTTAGAATGAAAATTATAAATTAAAATAAATTTTTGTAATTTGCAGTAAATATAAATATGTTACTTTTAATTTACAAGGAAAATTGAAAATCTTGACTTGGAAATGACGGGAATTTGAAATCGTCCTCGTAATCGCCACCCTGATTTGAAATTTTTTGATATAAATGTTTGTGAATATTTACGAAACTAGAAAATTCCTGAAATTTCAAATTCCTTAAAATATAAAATACCCGAATATGTTAGGTTCCTGATAATTGAAATTCCCTAAAATAATAAATTTTATTAGCTGATTTTTATTTTTGGAAATTTGGAATGTTTGGGTTTTTATATTTTAGGCAATTCGAATTTTCTCTATTATTGTTTCGCTCACAATTAAAATTTTAGTGTCTAAATACACCAAATTTCTATTTTTTATTAATTCTACGTTGATTTTTTAATTCTGTGATCGGATTTACAATTAAATTCAGCAAATTCAAGCTTTTTAATTTATATGTAATAGATTCATTTTTAAAGTACTAAGTTGAACTATCTTGTAATCGATTTAAATTATACATTTTTTCAAATTATCAACTATTAACTCTGAAATTTCAATTTTAAATATAAAAATTATCCATTTAAATTTTAAACGTACTTTTGTGGAGCTTTTTCCACAAACTGCTTCAGACCTTTTTTATCTCCATTGATCAGCTAAAAGGAACTGAATAAAAGCTTTAAATGAAAATCCAATACAATTTCTTTCCTGGATTTCATTTGTACATAAAAGAAGGTAGAAAAGAAATGCAATTTTTTTGCCTGAAGGACACATTTGCCACTTTTTTTTTAGTGACTTGGACTTCTTCGAAGCTTGGAGTAGTCATTTAATCTAATATAAAATTTTTCAGATTCGACTGGTATATTCGATATTTGTTACTTATTTTAATTTTGGTGAAATTAAAAGAAAATTTGTACTTCTCATTTTAAGGGAGATTTGGATTTCGACGCCGTGATTGAGTCCGATGTAATAAATGTAGATGGATCTATTACCAAATATTTTGGGAAAGATGCTCTCAAATATAAGGTAACCAAACTAATTTGTTTCTTATTTGTATATGGGTAATTTTTCAAATACAGGGCACTTTTGAAATAAGTCAAATTTTTCGAAAAATTAAAACAAGATTTTTCAGTTTGAAATAGGTTCATTAACATTAAAAAAATTTGAATTAAAAAATTTAATAATTAAATTTTCAATTAAAACAAAAATTCAGTTATCACAGGTCGTCACCTATTAACATTTTTTCAACCATTTGGATTTTGAACACTTGTTTCACCTATTCTGAGAATCTGTTACGTTTTCACCTTTTAGTTTTAAATTTTTATGGATAAATAATCAGTCAAAATATTTTTACATTAAATCAATTAAAGGGTCTTAAAATCTTTAAAATCATCTGAAATTTCTTGAAAATCGTTCAACTTTTCTAAATTTTTTTGAAATCACTATTCAAATTCCTCTGAAATTAATCTAAAATCCTTTAAAATTCTGTAAAATCACGCTTGAAAATCCCAAAAACTTTCTTAAAATGATTTAAAATGTCTTAAATCCTTTTACATTTCTTCAAAATACCTTGAAATTCTGTACAAACATTCAAAATATCTTAAAATCTTGTTAATCTTAAAAGAAATCCTTATAAATTGTTTGAAATTCTGTAAATTTCTCTTGATTTCAAATTGATTTGAAATCTTTTCAATTCACCTTGAATTCTTTTGAAATCGTAAAAATTTTCAATTCCTCTTTAATTCTATTCAAATCACCTTGAATTATTTTTAAATTCATATTTCAAAGTGCCCTGTCTGTGTAGACAATCACCCATATATTATAAATTAAAATTCTCAGTTAAATTTTTTCTTTTCATTATTTTTTTTTTCTTATCAAGACTTTTGATCCGAACGTGACACCTGAGGACGAAAATTTAGTGGTTTATTCACATCCTAATGGTGAGGGTCCATCGACTAGCACGCCTCATCTAATCGATAAAGATGATCCAAGGTCCCGACTACATTTCGTCAAGTACCTGAAGCGTGACGGAAAGACGCTAAAGATTTGGGAATGTGGAATATGTAAGCCCCTTTACGATTTTGAATGGTGCAATAATTCTTCCAGGCTTTACAGATTCCAGAAATCACAGCCGGCGCTCTATTTTTTCTATTCTGAAAATGATCCTCTTTTTTCCCTATTTTGGAAAATTTTCCTTAGTTTTCTCTAATTCCAGTTTCTATTCACCTTGATTCATGTACCTTCCTTCGTTTTAAAAAAAATTTCCTCTAAAAATCCTTTGCTTTTATTTTATTTTATTTATTTTAACTTCTTTGTTTTTTGTTAATTATGTTTTTCTGTCTTTCCACGTTGAAGCTCCTATGTTCACCTCGGTTATCGCTTTTCAAGGATTTCGAAGGATTATAAAAAAATTCCAGGTATTCTATAAAATTTAAAGGGTTTCTAAAAATTTTAAGGGATTTTTAATGGCTTTAAGGAATTTTGAAGATTGTCGTGGAGTTTTAAGTGATTTCAAGAGGTTTCTACAAATTTTAAAGGATTTTGACGAGTTTTAAAGTTTGTATTCGAATTTTATTAAAGGTTATCAAAAGATTATGATTTTTTAAAAATATCCTAAATTGTACAAGATTTCTTAAAATTTTAAGGGATCTTAAAAATCCTTGTAAATTTAAAGTAATCCTTTCTTAAAAAATAGATGACCTGTCGAGTGTCCGCAGTTTATTCGTGACCTGATTGGTTGAGAGATGATCACGTGGGATCATCACAAGTGCGTAACGTGAAGTAATTATATAGGCGCGCGAAGCGCGGTGTGATGTCTTATTGAATTTAAATGGGTGATTGATGATTTTAAAAGATTTCGTGGAATTTAAAGGAATTTGGAGGATTTTATGAAATTTTAAGAGATAGTTTGAAAATTTTGGGATTTTAATAAAATGCACTAGGTTACAAAAGGTTTGAAGAATTTTTTTAAATGATTTTACGTGCATTAATAAGATTTTAAAAAATTTTACTGTATTTCAAGTGATTTTCAAATATTGTTAAGCTCATCAAGTTTACGAGCCAGCTCAAACTACTTAAGCTTCTGTTGATAATATAAGGTAAATTAACTTTAGTTTATGTGCAAAATTAAATTTTTCAAGGTCACTCGGTTAAAATAAGTTATTCAAAATTTTCAATCTGAATTCAGTTTTTTCAAGCTGTTTTAAATTGATAAGTTTTGTGAGTTAAGCTAAATTTTCAAAATCGTAACTTAATTTTATTTGATTTAGCTTGAACTTATCAAAACTCAACAGAACTCAATCTCATAAAAGTTTTGTACACGTCTGAAAAATGTTCTGTTTTAACAATGAATCTCAAAATCATGAATGGTTATGCGATTTAAAATTAGGTTTATTGAATCGATCGAAAAATCAGAAGTCGATTTTGTGTTATTGATTTCCAACCCTAGTCTCTATTGATGCCAGCAAACTTCTTTTGTGTAGAGGAGACTGCGAGGTCCAACCCGAATTTTAATTTTACTCGAGCAGTTTGAATAAAACGACTTTCTTTCATGAAAATGAAAAATCCGCTTTTATATCAGGCTCCAAAGAATTCAGACATCAGTATACTTTGATGCGTCACCTACCAACTCACACCGACGAGAGGAACTTCAAATGCGAAGCTTGTGGCAAGGCCTTCCGACAGCTCTCGACTCTAAGCCAGCACAAGGCTATTCACAGCGACGCAAGGCCGTATGTCTGCGAGTTTTGCAAGAAGACCTTCAACAGGTTGGTTCATTGCTCCCAACTACCTTTAGGCGTTGCTTTTAACAGCTCGAATTTCAGGGTCTCCACTCTTATTTCCCACCGAAAAACACACTCCGAGCACAAACCACACAAGTGTCACATTTGTGGAAAAGGATTCCATCAGAAAGGTACATTTTGCTGTGAATTGACTTGTTGAAATGAAACAAAGTCTTTGGAAGGTTTTTCATTTTTTCAATGTGGCTTTCACAGGTAACTTGAGGAACCACATCTTCACTCACACAAATGAGAGACCCTACAAATGCGAGATCTGCGGCAAGGGCTTTAACCAAATGTCAAATCTGGTGTGCCATAAAGTCAAGGCCCACGCCCATGTTGAGAAGATGCAACATGTTTGCGGAATATGCGACGAGGAGTTCCCCCGTCGCTTCTCCCTTCGAGCACACGAGGAGTTGAAACATGGGATCAAGTACCGTAATCCAGCCGCGGCTGAACCGAGTACGAGCGATGCTAATATCAAACAGTAAGCGCCACCCTAAAATTTACAGTCGACTTTACAGTAATTGCTACTTGCCTTGACAGGTTTGTCAATTTGAACTTTGGAATTTTGACCTCACATTCGTATTCAACGACCTTTGATGTAGAAACCCTATATATATATTGTTTCTGAATGAGAGATGAGCTTTTAGTATTAATATTACACTTGAAATTCCTAATAGTCACCAAAATCAAAGCAGAGCCGTTCCCAATAATTACCACATTCCCTTTCTCAATAGTCACATCAATTGCGCATGCGTATTTCATGAAAAATAATATTCTTAGCATTTTTAAACTGCGCGCCAATAGCAACTAATCATATGTCGAGCGCAATGCATGCGCAGTGGTATCAAGTGACTGTTGAAAAAGATTTCTTAAGGCTCTATTAGCCTTAAGAAATACATTCTGATGATAGTGTTCGCGTTTTGAGTTCGATTTATATATATATATATATATATATATTACGTCTTTTGAGGGGAAATTAATTTTACGATTTTTTAATAGTAGGGTAACCTGAAAATCAGTGAAAAGTTTAAAATTTTCAGTAACCGTGACTGGAATTACTGATTACATCGATTTTTGGTGAATTGATCGATTATTAGTAAATTTTTATATAAATAGATTATTTATTAGTCCATTTTTGCGTTAATCGATTATTATTAGTCAATTAATTTTTCTTGGTAACGGTTGTAATCCAAATAGTAATTATTAATCTATTTATTTTATGATTAAGTGTGTTGAAAATAAGATAAAGATTGCATTGTTTGATAATGAAGCTCCTGAGAGTCTAAAATCTGAATCAAAATTTTTTGAATGTTACAGTAAAGGTGTCAGAATCATCGACTTGCCCGATGACGAACGAAATGTCATCACGGACGTTAAAGAAAAAGACATCCTACACTCGGTATGTTTCGCTAATTATATTGGTTTCAAATTTGGAATTTATTATTAGTATAAATATAATTGTATGTATTATCAATTTTTCATTCAAAGTAATTTAAATTGCATTCTTTTGCTTCTACATAGAGGAAGCTTTGTAGTCGTTAAATTTTCCAATATTTTAAAAATGGTTTAATTAAACATTCCTCACTTAATAAATGTCTAGTACAATATTCTAATCAATTGGCCCGATTCATGTGTATATGTATGTATGTGTGTATGGATGGATGGATGGATGGATGTCGCCGTTTTTTGTCGCCCTATTAATTGAAAGACAGTTGTAGATAAATTGATGAAATTTGTAAGGTATATTGTCTCCAGGTATATCTCAAAACATGCCAAAGGATTTTTCTAAATATTGAATTAAAAAAATTTTTTTGTACTTTTATAATTTTTACAAAAATTTATTTTTTGACAATAACTTCTCAAATAATCAAAATTCAAAACTTTTGTAAAGGAAAGAATGATTCCTTCCATTGAGACGACTCGATTTATCTGTTGGATTAGTGTTTTTAATTGAATATTAATGAAATTATAATTATTCATGATTTTGAACATTTTTCATTTTTCATATATTATTTCAAATAAAAACACTAATCTTACAGGTTAATCGATTTGTCTCGACGCAAGGAATCTATGGATGATGAGGCCGAAAGATTCTTTGTTTCGAGAAAAAATAGTTATACATATTTTTAAATATGTATAACTATTATATATAATAGAGAAGAAGCAAAGTGCTCAAAAAATTAGGAGAAAAAATATAAATATAATAGTATTTTATACTTTTTCACTTATTTCACCTATTACGTGGTAGGGTGGCCACATATCAGGGAAGTCAGGGAAATGCGAGTAGTTTTCAGGGAAAATAGAAATTGACATTTATGCTTACCATGTTATTTTCTTCGTATTGCATATATAGAATTTATAGTTCATTTAACAGATTTTAGAAACTTTCCAAGGATTTCGAAGAATTATAAAGAATTTCCAGTCATTCTTTGAAATTCTTTGGGTTTATAAAGATTTCAAGAGATTTTCAATAATTTTAAAAGATTTTAAAAGGTTTCTATGAATTTAAAGGGATGACAAGAGATTTGTAAAATACTCGAAAAATTTAGTGGAATTTTACAAAATTTTAAAAGATTTTAATGCATTTTAAAGGATTTAAAAGTTTTTGATGGAATTATAAAGGATTTTAAAAAGCTGTTGACCTTAATTCTTTTGAATTCCATTGCATTTCGACTAAATTCCTAATTTACATTTTATAAGGCTTGATTTCAGATCAGCTTTCTTCACGATTAGAGAAAAAAAAATATTTGTTACAATTTTTTACACCTATAGATTTTTCATTCATTTCCATAAAAAAAATTATAAGTGTGATGCTTAAGAATGAAAATATTTTTGTTGTTAAAGTTATTAAAATGAAATAATTAATAACACAGGCACACAAAAAAAAAGGTCTTGTTACAGAAAGGTCACCTATATACCCTTATGGTTGACGCCACGCTGAGTCCGAACCTGGTGTCCGTTTACCCCCACCACGTCATAATTTAGGGCAATTCAAGGTCAAATCGCCAAAAAAAAATTTTCTTTTAAATGACCACTATTCCTAACGTTTTTCGGGTCCCTGAATCCGAATCCGAGGTCCACTTGAGACTATCGAATGACCTTCAAGGTCAATTCAAGATTAAACCGGTAAATATTACAAAAAATGGCTATTTGACTGCAGATTCGGAAAGGACGAGAAATTTTACGTCCAGATATAAAAGCATAAAAAAATAAATAAAACAAAGAACTCTAAACTTTTTAATTTTGTGATAGGTCTATAATAGGTCACTCTTTTTTCTTTTGTAACGCACTCTTTTGTCCTTAAAAGATCTGTGAAGAGGATTTATTTTTCTTTTCAAAGAGTCTAGCTGTTTTGACCTTTTAAGCGACCAGCAAACATCTGCCATCATATTTACATCCCATCTTCCTTGATAGCGACGTTCCATTTCCTTAATATCCTGGTGAAATCGCTCACCTTGTTCTTCGCTATAGTCTCTGAGATTTTCTGAGAAGTCGTCAAGATGAGAATGGAGGAAATGTAACTTTAAGTTCATTGAGCAGCCTCAATTTTTGAAATTTTGCAACAAATCTTCAACTAAAGACTCGTAATCAGCACGTTACTAGATCCTTCAAAGATTTTGCTTATTTAGAGACGAAAAATTTGTCACAGAAATGAGTCCTAAAGAGATGGCTGCAAGGTTAAGTTTCAAAAAGGTCGCAGAGAATTTCTTAGGAAATAAGAAGAGTGATGATTACGAGTTTTTAGTTGAAGATTTGTTGCAAAGTTTAAAAAATTTAGGCTGTTTAATGAACTTAAAGTTACATTTCCTACATTCCCATCTTGACTACTTTCCAGAAAATCTCGGAGACTATAGCGAAGAACAAGGTGAGCGATTTCACCAAGATATTAAGGAAATGGAACGTCGCTATCAAGGAAGATGTGATGTAAATATGATGGCAGATGTTTGCTGGTCGCTTAAAAGGTCAAAACAACCAGACTCTTTGAAAAGAAAAAGAAATCCTCTTCACAGATCTTTTAAGGACAAAAGAGTGCGTTACAAAAGAAAAAAAGAGTGACCTATTATAGACCTATCACAAAATTAAAAAGTTCAGAGTTCTTTGTTTTATTTATTTTTTTATGCTTTTATATATTGTCGCTCCAAGGAAGGTGGAAAAAAAAATTCAAAAAGAATTTGAAAACTGAAAGAAAAAATTTTTTATATTATATCTGGACGTAAAATTTCTCGTCCTTTCCGAATCTGCAGTCAAATAGCCATTTTTTGTAATATTTACCGGTTTAATCATGAATTGATCTTGTTAGTGATACGATAGGGTCAAGTAGACCTCGGATTCGGATTCAGGGACCCCAAAAACGTATCATTATGGTCTGAAGTAACCATATTTTATTTAATTTCCAATACCCTGTAAACTTTATATATAACAACGTAAATAACCTCTGATTGACCTATGAGGTCTTGATCGGAAAAATTTGATAATATCATATCTGGATGTAAAATTTCCCGCTCTTTCCGAATCTGTAATCAAAAATCCATTTTTTGCAATATTTACCGGTTTAATCTTGAATTGACCTTGAAGGTCATTCGATAGTCTCAAGTGGACCTCGGATTCGGATTCAGGGACCCGAAAAACGTTAGGAATAGTGGTCATTTAAAAGAAAATTTTTTTTTGGCGATTTGACCTTGAATTGCCCTAAATTATGACGTGGTGGGCGTAAACGGACACCAGGTTCGGACTCAGCGTGACGTCAACCATAAGGGTATATAGCTGACCTTTCTGTAACAAGACCTTTTTTTTGTGTGCCTGTGTTATTAATAAACTGATGTAATAATAAATAAACAATGTAATAATTCATTAATTAACAAATTTAAATATTTCACATAGTTTAAAATTTTCTATTTCAGTCCTCCGTCGACGAATGCATCGTTATTGACAAGATCGACACAAAAGCGATGGAAAACGCTCTTATTCAGGGACAGACACCCTTTGCTCTTTATAAACCCGCGAATGGCATTGAAGTTCTTGTCCGCGTATATTCTATCGAGGATTCCAAATACGTAATCGTTTCTATTAAAGCTCTTTTTATAGATTGATTATCAAATCGAAGACAAATTTGAGATTTTCTTCTCAAAATACATCTTTTAATTTTAATGTCGAACACCTAAGAACTTCTATTAGAGTGCTCAGCCGAATCACGATTTTTAGAATTTTCTAAAACCTTGAAGCAGAAATTTCTTTCTCCTGTGGAGAAAATTACTCTGCATTTTTTTCAGATTAATAAAAAAATGTTTAAAGGTTGTTGAAGTCAGTTTTAAAGGGAAAATAGCACTTTTTGTAATTTTTTATTTTTATCTATATTTTTAAAATTTTTTAATTTTCAGTATAACTAATGCTAGGAATTCTTCGTAATATTGTCAAGTTACTCTTAAGTTACCATGGCCACGTCAAAAGCCATTTCAATTTCAAATAGGAATAATTGAATATATTTCTTGCACGAGATTAGGAAGAATTCCTAGTTTTAGTGATACTGAAAAATTGAAAAATAAATATCCACTTCAAGGTTTTTAAAAGTCTAAGTATTGGGATTCCACTGGGCATCCTAAAATACATACATACATACATAATAAGTTTAATTCAATATTCAATATAAAAATTTTTCAAGATTTCAAGAGATTTTTTTCAATTTAAACAAAATTTCCATAGGGATTGTATTTTTAAAATATTTAATTTATTGTGTCTCATGGGATTTAAAATATTTGAAGGGATTTCATAAAAATTGAAAAAATGTTAAATGAGTATTTTTACTTGGAACAGAACAAGTTTTACTCTTTCTAAATTCATATTCAAATCAGTGCACGGTGGTCTTAACATTAATGTGAAGTTGGAACAGAGCTTTAGTACCTTTGTTTCATTATTAGTCAGAACACTAAAGTCTTATTCCCTCTTACACTAAAAGGTTAAAAATTTATTAAAATTAAAATATTTCAAGAAAATACAAAGTTTAATGAGAAAATTAAAAATAAGAAGCCGGAGAAATTATATATTGTGCGGCCGGTAAATAGTGATTTCATTTTGCCCTTAATGGTCAGCTCAATGAATCTCATTTATTTTTAACATGAAAGTTCTTACTCTCGACTTTTCTTTACAGATTACATTCATTTACGATAATTTGAAAATATCGTGTGCTTAAAACGAAAATAAAATATTGACCTTTTTTGAATAAGTGAGTAGAAATCAAATTAAAGGAAACATTCATTAAAACCATAGCTTTACTACTTTTCAATAAAATATATTATTATTACCGGTCAATCAATTCATTTGGAAACAAGAAATATTTATTTTTCTTATTATAAAAGTACATAAAAAATATAAATTTCAATATTTTGAAAAATCTTGTGTATGATTTAATGTATTATAGGATGCAATACGTGTAACGAATTTCATCAATTTATCTATATTTCAAAACGCATGATACATAAGCACACATACACATTTGTTTTAAAAAACTGATAAATCGTCAGAAAGATGCTTTCTGTAAAGAAACATCGAGTTTAACAAGGGTCTCTTCTAGTATTATATAATTTCCTTACGAATTTTAACTTCTATGAGGTGATTTTAAATTTAAAAAAATTTAAAGTCATATCGAGGGGTTGACAACTCGGCCAAGCGGGTGTACACCTACTTCTGCCTTCAAGATATTTCAGAATATTTCAATGGCTTCAGAAGATTTTACTGATTTCAAGAGATTTCAAGAAAATTCAAATGAATTCACGTGACTTCAAGTATTTAACGTAGAAAACCCCCCCAATTCGTATGAATTTGATGTTTTTTAAGTAAAATATCTGGTAAATTACTGTAAAAACCATGTATTTTACTTACTCAACCGTAGCGTAGAGGGGGGACCTAATCTTTTGCCTAGAAAAGAGCGTATAAAAAGGTTTTCCAACTTATAAAATTAATTTGGTCCAGCTGATCGAAACTGTCGGTAATGTAAGGCATCAATTTAATGGTGAATTACAGTGAATTCAAGTGACTTCAAGAGATTTCAAGAAAATTCAAGTGAATTCACGTGACTTCACGTGATTTAAAAATGTTTCACTGACTTCAGGAAATTTCAAGAAAATTCAAATGAATTCATGTGACTTCAAATGAATTCTCGTGACTTCGAGTAAATTCACGTGACTTCAGATATTTCAGGAGAATTCAGAAGATTTTAGTGCAAGTGTACACCTGATTTCACGAGTTGTCAACCCCTTGAGTGATATACGAAATTTGTGAAAAATTTCAATAGTATTTTTACTGAAAATTTTTTCGCATTTTTAATACTTTTCTGTTAGAGTTTGTCTGAAAGTCAGGAAAATGTCAGAGAAATGAAAAAATTGATTATTGTGGCCACCCTGGTATTGAAAATATATGTTTGAAAATATTAGTGAAAATTGCAGCGAATATTTCATGAAATAATTTTATCAATATTTACATATCTAATGTAAAACTCATCTTTTTTCAGATATTGACACCTGCAACGGCCGAAGACTTACGCGTGACTGATGACACGCCTTCGGGTTCTAAAGATAATGCAAAGTCTGTTCAATTAAAAGTTCCAGTCGTAGCTACGATCACAGAGAAGATGGCTGATGACGGCAACAGCAGCTATTTGGTTGAACCTCCTGATTCCGATGAGGAAGAAGGTGTTTTTTTAATTTTTAATTACTATTCAATGACTTTTGACTTATTTTTTAAAATTTTTAGGGTGTCTAGTGATCCGCGAAAATGGGAAAACCGGGAATTAGGTTTCATTTAAAATTCAATTTATTTTCAGAATAAATGTTAATGATTTTTTGTAAATTCACCTCAATAATTGAAAAACTTGAAATTGAAAATTTGATTTTAAAATACTATTCAAATCAGACCTTGTAATTATATATTTAACTTTAGCCTTTTAATTTCAACAGATTAATATTGTACAGAATTAAAATTTAAATACAGTACCGTCGGAAATTGTCCATAATATTGACGCACGCACTATTAAAAATCACTGCTGGCTTTGAACTACGATAACTCGGTGAAAAAAAGAGATAGAATATTTAAAAAAAACAGTTTGAAAGCTTATGAAAAGAATACAGCACGTGAGAAGTTTAAAAAAAAAATTCAAGATTTTCTCAAATTTTGTACCTCGACTTTAACTCAATCATGGCTCTCGGCCGGTCTGTTGCTCGCCTTCTTCAAATACGATTAAACATTTTTAATCGTATCTTGAGAACCAGTAGAGATTTTTTAAGTTTCTTTAGCTTAAATTAAAGATAAAGTTTTAGGCTCTACGTCGTATAATTTTTAAATGTTTGCAATAATTTTCCTAGGTCATGCAAAAAGTTGAAGTCGTGGTAAAAAATTTGAGAAAATCTTGAATTTTTTTTTAAAACTTCTTATGTGCTGTACTCTCTTTAGAAGGTCAAAAAAAATCTGGTTGGCACCACTAGACGTGGAATTTTATAAGCTTTCCAACTGTTTTTTTTTTTTTAATATTCTATCTCTTTTTTTTCACCGAGTTATCGTAGTTCGAAGCTAGCAGTGATTTTCAATAGTGTTTGCGCCAATCGTATGGACAATTTCCGACGGTACTATGTATTTTTATTTAATGCTTCCGAATCATTAATTAAAAATTTTAAATACATTAAATTTAGATTTTTCATACATTAAATTTATACCAATCCTAATAAAAAAAATTCTTAGAGAAACATACGTCGCAAACGATAACCAAAAAAAAAACGTTGTTATTTTATCCGAAAATTCGTCGGAAGTTTGTAAAGAAAAGTTCGCTAGACACCCTGAATGCAAAGTATATTGACTCAACGTTCGGTTTTTGACAAATATCGCCTTATTGGTTACAAGACTTCAAAGAACATCAAAGCAACTTCTCTAATCTGTTTTTTTTTACCTCATAGTCTTCATCGTTTTCTCTAGAGTCTTAAAAAAACTAGACCTTTTACCAATTCCAATAGAACCTTCCAACCAAAATTTCCTTTCTTAACCTTCTCAGAAAGCCTCATTACTTCCCTTGATTCGAACTTCTATCCAGAGAGACGCAATGGAAGTACACCGATTTCCTCTCCCGAGGACTGCAACGAGCTCTTGGAATTGGCAGCCCAAGGTGGAATTCAGTTTGTTCGAGCTACGGATGATGGCCGATATGAGGTGATGAGCAACAACGAAGCTCGTGAGCTGATGGCTCAGAATTCCCACGACGTGACAATTCTGGATGGCGAAGAAGCCGAAGCAATTAATCTTGTTAATTTTCGCCAAAACGTACCAGAAATAATTGACGATCAGGAGAACGAGTTTATGATTGTGGATCCGGTGAAAGTTCAAAAGAATATTCCGACGAACAATATTGAGCTTTCCGGAGAGAGGGAAATTCGTATTTTGGAGAACAAGGATTTGGATGAGCGATTTGCAGAGGGGATGTCTTTCTTCTCACAATCAAAAATTGACAACATCCTTCTTGAATCCAAGTCTGATGATGGAAGCATAGTTGAACGCAATGACGATGGTGAATTTTATAATGGAGTTCGACTTTTTTTATAAGGAAAACTCAGGGTTTTCTGTCTACTAACAGTATCTACCATAGATTGGCTCAGCAGGTGGTATATTTTGATGACTGACTCAGGCTGTGATCAAATCGAAAAAATTCGAACTTATCCAGTAGTTTAGACTCAGTTTTCGGACTTGAATTTGAATTTTGTTTGAATTGGCATTGAATTTTTGGAAATTTTGGGAGTTTGGAACTAGAAAAAATTGAATTTTTTGGGATTGTAATCGAAATTTTGAACATAATTTCAATTTTACTTGTATTAAATTTGAATTGCAGTTTTAGGATTTCAGGAGTCTTAAAATTTGAGTTTTGATTGAATTATGACTATTATAATATTTTACCATTATGATATTCTTAACATTATCAAAAATCCTATGAAAACTTATTAAATTCTTTAAAATATTTGAAAATACAATTAAATTTCTTGAGACTTTTAGATTCTTTAAATTTGTTGATTGCATAAAGCCCCAATAATTGATAAATCCCTTAAAATTTCTCAAAAACACAATAACTTTCGTAAAATTCGTATTCTCCATCTTAATATAATCTTTTTGACTACAATATAATTTTGACAACGAAAGTAGTCTGAGGATAGTTTTCAAATTGTATACATTCATACAAATTCGCGCAATTTAAAAAAAAACCAATCAGGTTTTCGACAACAATGTATTCGATATATTACCATCGCTTTTTTAAGATAAGAAACATATTTGGATATATACGTCACCAGTTATTGTATAATGCTTAAATCACTTATTCTGGAAACGTAATACGCATAAAATAACACTATGACCACTGGTGGATCCAGAAAATATTTTTCTTCTTCACGTGCACGAAAACCATTTTCGAGCGTGTGAAGCGAGCTGAAAGTTGCTATTTCCAAAGCAAGTGAAAAAAATTGGGAAAAAAACTCCAACTCGAGGTAAAAAAACTCGCGACAGTACTGCCTCTGGCGGAGAATCTTGTAGTCGCACTATTCTAACTTCTGGAAACAGCAACTTTGAGCTCGCTTTACACACTCTCAAATACGTGGTTTTGTGCACTTTTGGAAGAAAATATCGTATGCAACTAGGGATACAGGCGTTTTTGTCTCGCACAACGTATGCAGAACTCGTCTTTGCTCTCGGGGCGCCCTCGAACTCCGACTCGTTCTGCATTCGTCACGCTCGACAAAAAACGCCTGTATGTATCCCTTGATGCATAATATACTATTTTGAGGGGTCCGAATTTCAAAGTCAAGATAAACCTTTCACAATTCATGAAACACGTTCCAAATTTTTTACAAAGTAAAATATTTTTTTGTGGGTGGTAGGTCCTGACACCCAAAACACCTCCCTGGATCCATCACTGACTATGACTATAAATCTTAGACTATCTAGTTTTCACAATGTATATATTTATGGACACCCTGTAGTACTTAAAACTTGAAACTTTCTGCCTTTCAAACTAGTAAAATTTTCTAAATAATCTGTTCGAACCTTTCCTTTGTAGGCATCGAAATAGGAGCCAATCGTCTTGACATCTCGAGCCTTTTGAGCCATCGTTCGGAGATTCCCACAACATCTTCACATTCTTCCATTGGTTCCTTTTTTAATAAGATGCAACATCCAATATCCATCCTTAACGAAAATGTGCCATACTTAAAAAATCAAAACTTCAATGACGACTTCAGTATACTTGGAATCCCAGGATCGGAAGACCATCATTTGAACCAAGAATACATAAAATTGAAGATACCAAATTTTGATGATTGTGAACCGTCGACAAGTCTATCTTGCATTGAACCGGATTTTAAAATTCTCAGTTCCCGGTGTCAGAACGGGATGAATAATCAAATACAAAGTAATCAGAAGTTTATTAACGCCTTTGGAGAAGTCACGATTCTCGGCCACAAGAATCCGACTTCCGAGATGTATATGCAGTATCAAGATCTGAAATTTCTCAACAGTTATGAACAGTTTTTGAAAAATTCGTCCTTTGGGTCAGTTGCCGAATACCTAGGGGAAAAGGAGGTCAATGTTTTTGGACAGAAACTGGACACAGGAATCTTCATCAATTTGGATGAACATATGAAAAAATCGGTACGTTAATAGTATGTTATACTATCTATCAAAGGGTGATACGTGCGCATATCTTTATAAACAAGCGTGAAGTTTGTCGGACAAGTCGTAGGTCTCAGACGCCCAAGATCGAAGATAAGTCCTACAAACACGCGAGGCAAGGGGTGACCAAGCGAAAATTGGCAGGTTGTCTAAGCAGACTGGGAAACCGGGAATAACCTAGGAATTTTATTTGACCTGAGAAAAACTGGGAAAACTCCGGGAATTTCATTCACAGAGTGGCTACATGTTAGGGAAGTCAAGAAAATATCAGGGAAATGCGAGTAGTTGTCAGGGAAAGTTTGCGTTTCTAATGATTTCAAGAGGTTTCTAGGAATTTAACAAAACTTAAAGAGATTTTTACGTATTTTAAAGGATTTAAATGTTTTCGTGGAATTACAAAAGATTTTAAGAAACATGAAAGAATTTAAAGTAATTTTAAGGGATTATAAATATTCTAAAGGAATTTTAAAGGAATTTAAAAGATTTGTAAAACAGATAAGATCATTTTACACGTCATTTTAAGGGATTTGATTGAAATTTTAAAGAATCTCACAAGATTTTTCTGATTTATAAAAGATTTTATAGAATTTTATGAAATTTCAAGAGGTTTTCAAGTACATATTTTAATATCCTTCGGGTCTCACGTACTTAATTGTTAATTTTCTTGGAATCCGAATTTAATTTTTTGTAATTTTTAGTTTTTGAGATTAAAATTTTGCTTGAGTTGGAATTGAATTTACTTTTTGACATTCGGTTTCGTGGATGTACAAGTAGATTTTTAATTGAAATTTTATTTTTATTTAATTGGAATTTGACTTGGCTTTTTATTGAATTTTTTGGTATTTTGTATTGTCTTGATTTGAATTATAATTTTTATTGAATTAGAATTTCCCTTGGATTTGAATGGAATTTTTTGGGCTTTTTTTTATGAACTTGAATTTTAAATTAAATTCAAATAAAATTAATGTAATTTTTGAGGATTTTGGGTTATTGGGACTTAAATTTTGAATTGAATTCACCTAAATCTTTTCTTTTTTTCAGTGGTCCCATAATTCGAGCAACTCCAGTGGTTACGAGTCCATAAAGTTGAATATTACGCCCGAGAAGGAAAACCGCAATACTGTTCCAAGAATGGACCAGGAGAACTGTTTCATTCAAGTAAAGAAGTTTGATTCTCTTTTTTAATCCTCAGTCACTCAAACAGAATCTATCTTTTAAACAGGCCTCAAGCTTGTCTGGTGCCGATTTCCTGAACTTAGACAGTCATGCTTTTGGCAGTCCCAGCAGTCACTTCGAAAGGACACTGAAAGAAAGAGATTTGCCATCAAACGAGCTTCCGAGTTTGGACTGACAAGAACTGCATTTTCCATGGTTTTTACCTGGTTCTTCTTATTTCCAACGATCTTAGCCCTTGGGAATTGTTCTCTCTCATCGGCGTTTGTTTCTTTGATTTTACTTTTATTTTTCACTCGATCTGTTTTTCACTTTCTCGCAACATTCGCGTTTTCCTTTCCGATTGCTATTGCAATTTCCGACTCTGATTGCTCCCTTTCGTCGTTTTGGCCATAGTTAAAAAGCCGCTGGAGGCTACATTCCAACACTTAGATTGTTTGATCTATAGGCAATTAAAGATATTCTTAGTCAATTCAAGATCAAATTAATATAAAATAATATAGTAATATATATATATATATATATATATATAT
>UCOH01009332.1:0-28740 GCA_900474275.1 Synergus japonicus
GCTTTGTAGTGGTGACAAAATCCAGTTTTCTAAAAAAGGTTTTTTTGAACATATTTCAAGGGCAATATATCTAGTATGATGTCCTAAAAAATTGTCCGGATGTGTGTGTGTGTGTGTGTGTGTGTGTGTGTGTGTGTGTGTGTGTGTGTGTGTGTGTAGAGATAAATTGATGAAATTTTGCATAGTTATTCAACTATATATCTAGTTGAATTTCTTTACAGGGGTTTAACAAAGTATTGAATTTTACAAGTTTTATGTACTTTTGTAATTTTAGTGAAATTGATTTTTTTACTATAACTTCTCAAATAATAAAAATTCAAAGCCAATGTAAGGAAATTAAAGATTCCTTTCATCGAGACGAATTGATTGACCTATATGATTACTGCATTTCATTAAAAAATAAGAAAGTTATGGTTATTTATAATTTTGAAAAATTAATTTTTCGCTATATATTCTCAAATATTCAAAATTTTGAGCTGATGATGATGATGAAGGAAAATTAATATTCTTTCTGTCGAGACGAATCGATTCACCTAAAAGATTAATGCATTTTATAAAAAAATAAGAAAGTTATGGTTAATTGTATTTTTAAAAAAGTAATTTTTCGACTATAATTTCTGAAACAATTAAAATTTAAAGCTGATGTAAAAGAAATGAAGATTCTTTGTGTCTAGACGAATCGATTCACTTAAAAGATTAATGCATTTTATAAAAAAGTAAGCAAGTTATGCTTTATTGTAATTTTCTAAAATGAATTGTTTGAATATAAATTCTCAAGTAATCAAAATTTAATGCTGATGTGAAGAATACTTAATGCTTCTTCTATGAGGAAGCAAAGTGCTCATTGAATGAGTACAAAAGTTGATACAACTTGACAGCTAGTTACATATGCCACTTTCAGAAATTTTTATCGTGCACAACAAATCACAGTCAAATTTGCTCTAATTAAATTTTGGCATTCTTAGAACCGGATTTGTGCAATTATTATTATTATTATTACACAAAGGTATGTTTGCAATCTCACAAGAATATAGTAGCAATGGCAGTAATATTCGACACGTCACGTGCTTTCAAAAGTGACGAATTTTCTTAATAACCATTAAAAGTACGTCTTACACAGCAATAATCTCTTATGTTTAATGACCCTTCATTACTGATCCTTTTACTGGACGTGAATGGATCACGCACCCTCCTTTGCGAATGCACGTGTGAGTTCCATTCCTACACGTGCAACGACCCTTGACGTAGTAGTGGACTGTGTCACATTACGATAGCCATTGCCATATCTGTTCAGTATATTCGCTCAACACAACACATTACAAGAACTTGAGTTTGAGTAAAGCGTGTTGCGAGGCAAATCTATAAATGTAATGTTCAATAATGTTCTCTCGCCAACACGGTTCGCGTGACCACAGAACACCCTCGTCATGTGAACTATATAATGTCGACATAGAACCCTCTCAGCCTTGCATATTTTCGATATTATTGGTTTCGAAAATAAGCTGTGGTTAACAAAATTCAATCTCAAATAAGTGATGTCATATCGAACAATTATTTTCAAATATCTCGGAAATAACAAACATATTGTTGTCGAAAATATGAGTATTGGTTTGGAAATTGCGTGAATTTTTTGAATATACCGAATTTCACAGAAAAAGCAAGGACTGAAAGTGTTTACAGCTGAAATCAGTTTTTAGTCTTATTTTAAGACTAAGAAGTCTTGTTTTTAGATTTCTTAGTCTTAAAACAAGACTACACGGAGAAAAATGGATATTAAAAAGTAATATCTAGCTATTTAACTATGGGACGACTATCTAGATATTAAAACTTAAAAACCGGATATTCAAATTTAATATCCAGAGATTAAAATATTGGATGTTAGAATATTTGGATTATATATTTTAATATCAAGATATTATATCTAAATACCTAGATAGTCGTCCCATAGTTAAATAGCTAGATATTACTTTTTAATATCCATTTTTCTCAGTGTAAAAACTGACTTAAGATTGAAATTCATCCTAAAAACTGATTTCAGCTGTAAACACTTTCAGTCCTTGTTTTTTCTGTGTTCACAGTATACGGAGAAAACTGGATATTAAATCGTATATCTACCTATTTAACTATTGGACAACTCTCTATATATTTAGATATAATATCTTGATATTAAAACTTAATATCCTGATATTAAAATTTAATATCAGGATATAAAATTTAATTCTCCGTGTATTTCAAGGAATTTTATGTTATTTATTGCGATTTGCAGAAATTTTAAGGGATTTAATGAGATTTCATGAGATTTTGAGTAATTTTAAAGGATTTCATGATATTTTGTGGAATTTTATTGTAAGTATGTAATGTGATGAACATTTAAAGGATTTCAAGGGATTTTATACGACACTTCATTGGATTTTCAGATATTTTAAGCGATTTAATGAGATTTCATGGGATTTAAAGTAATTTTAAAGGATTTTACAAAATTCAAAGGAATTTTCTGAAACTTATTGAGGTTCCTGAAATTAGACAAAGAATTACAAGTTCTTATAATGCAAAAATAAAAAATTCTAATTTATTTTGCATACTTTTGATTTTAAAATCCTTTGATTTGAAATTGTGTAGATTCCTTTGTTTTGTTAAAAAATTGTTTCTTGTTTCAGGTTTTCAGTCTTAACTGGTATTTTAAATTTAGTTTATAAATTTTTTTTCTTTATTCTAAAATTGCATCAGTAAATAAAAAGACGTTTTCTGTACCTTGGTTTCTATTTTTTGGACATTATAAACAAGAAAATGGAGTCCAAAAACTTCGTCAGAAAAGACGTCTGAAACTTCAGTCTAGTAAAAAATTTAACGAAATTTTGTGAGATTTCAAGGGAGTTTCATGAATTTCATGACATTTTATGGAAGTATAACGTATTGTAAAAAATTTGACGATGTTTTGTCAAATTTTAAGTAATTTTAATTACTTAAATTTAATTAGTTTACTTAATTTTTTAAGTAATTTGACTTTTAAGAGATTTTAGAGCATTTTATATGAAACTTTATTGAATTTAAATGTTTTTATTATTTATTTTACCAATTGTAATAATTATGTCTGAATTTGGAGAAAATGTGCGTCGTATAAAGCAGACGGTTACTGACCACAGCCCTTGAAACACGAACATTATAGTGAGGGATCGGATCGCTCAGGAAAGTATAAGAAAGGTCCTGAATGGCTCTAATATCTCACCAATGGGCCGGATATGTATCACCCTCAGTGAATGTATGGGGTTTGCTTTCGCTCCGTCATTGCGAAACTATCTATCTGTCCATCGAGGCATGCGTACCTCCTCCGCGTATATGTATAGGAGGACGGCCGTCCAATATAATGGACTTGGTCGTAATGCACCCAGATCCCTTTTCATTATTTTATGGTAATAATATCGGCTCCCAGCCTGTACCCTTCTGCTATCATTCTCCTCTCAGACTTCTCCTTCCGATTCTCCGCACATAAGAAGACGAAGTCCCTCGCCCTCTCCAAGTGCAGGGTCCGATCCTCTTCGCACAATGCGGACCGCGATCGAATCTCTTTCTGCCTTCGACGTATTGATTTTCACCAGAGGGATGAAAATTTTACTTCGCGATGCTAAAACTGTCATCAGTGGCATAAAAGAGCAATGTGCATGGTAATATTTTCCACTAAAATGAATAATCTGTACGCATTTATAAAACATCGATTTCGATTAAAATTTGTTCTGCTATAATTCTGAATTCAACGTTCTGTTAAAATTAATTTTTAATTCGGATTATTCTGAGGAATTACATATATTTAATTATAATTTCGCAACGAAATTAAAATATGACATTATTTTTCGAAAAAAGTATCTAGCAGTGGATTTTTATTTGGTATAGTTTCACTGCTATTTATCATTGTTATTTATTGCTTCGTTATATGTAAGGTAGTCTTGAATACCAGCAATTTGTAACATTAAGCAATTTGCAACATTGCAGTGAAATCTAGGCTGGATAGCTAATTCCAGAAGCCACGAAGGATACCGAATGCTGGATCTGGAATCTCTGGTTGTTCGACTGGAATCAAGACTCCATCTAATCCAATCAAGGATGGTAATTGCGTGCGTAGCTCTGGGCTAGTAAAGCCATTGGGACTATAAGGCTGCTACTTGCAATCTCGAGGGGTGAGTCACAGCTTAAACATGCCTGGGTGGCCATGGTTTGCACTCTAGTCTGATACGTATTGCAACCGTTTTGTCAACAAATTGACTAATCTCCGTATAAAGTGACTTCCAAAATGATAAGCCTAATTTCAAAAAAATGGCCAAAGGAGAACTTGTCAATCTTTTTAAAGCCAATAATTATGTTTCGTATCATTTTCTCTGTATCTCGCGTTATTTGGCTCAAAATTTGAATTTTAGATTTTTTAAGGAAATTCAAAGATTTTTCATCTTTAGACTTTTTTTCATATCGTGTGTTGTTTGGCTTCTAATTTAAGTTTTATTTCATTTTTTTGGATTTTCAAAATATTATAAGTCTTTCAATTTTTTTTTGTCCAAAAAAGTCATTAAGAAAAATTATTCGACTTTTTGAATACTACGAAGATCCGTCATTAGAATTTTAAAATTAAAAAAAAAGTGGTTTCAAAAATTTTCCAAATGCTCCAACTTTTTAAATTTTTATCCAAAATGGCTGGCCAATGAACTTGACCTTCATTTTAGGACACTAAAAGAGTATGCCAAAGGACAATCCAATCGGTCAATTATTTCGAAAACGTGGACATTTGATGAAAACTGGGGGGGGGGGGCAAATTTTACACAAATCTAATACACTCTCTCTGATGAGAATGTAATTATTATTAGCCAAATTCGTATTCAAGAAACATCTTCTGATCAGCAGATCATAATAAATATACATTTTTATAAACGACTTTCGTTAGTTTTACCTGTTTCAACATTCTTTAGAATCTATAATTTTCAATACTCATCTCTAAGACACTCTTTAATCCCTTTAAATTCAACCAGTTCAGTTTGAAGTTATTTAGATGAAATTCAAGAGAATTTAAGGATTTTTAAAAGATTTTGTAGAGTTTTAAGGGATTTCAGGATATTTTGTGGAATTTTAAATGAATTTATGCAATTTTAAGAGATTTAAAAAAAGTTCTAAGGGATTTTAAGGTATTTTGAATTTTGTGGAATTTGGAGGAATTTTAAGAGATTTAAACGGATTTTAAAGGATTTCGAAGGTTTTCGTTAAATTTGAAAAAATTTTAAACCGTTTCTAGGATTTTAAAGGTTTTTAAATGTTTTTATGGAATTTCAAGGAATTTAAAATTCCTAGGATATTTAAAAAATTTTTAATTTATAGGTGAAATTTTTAAGAATTTCAGCAAATATTAAAAGAATTTTAAGAATTCTCAGAGATTTTTAAATCTTTTTGATGAATTTTAAGGGGTTTTAAAGGTTTATGTGAAATTTTAAGAGATTTCGATAGGGTTCTATGAATTTTTAGAGATTTTAAGGTGTTTTAAGAGATTCAGGAGATGATAATTTGATGATTTGATGAGATTTCTAGTAACTTTAGTTTTTAAAGGATATAAAGGGAACATTTTTGTAAAATTTCAAGAATTTCAGGAAGTTTCTAGGAATTTTAAGAGATTTTCACTAATTTTAGTGGATTTCAAAAGGTTTTTATGACTTTTAAAATATTATATGGAGTTTGAATTTTTCGAAAAATTTTAAGGAATTTCAAGGGATTTCTATTCTTATTTTTAAAAATATTTTGTGGATTTTTTAAGGATTTCATGGAATTTTATAAGATATCTAATAATTTTAAGGTATCTCGAGAAGTTTCTGAGAATTTTAAAAGATTTTAACGAATTTTAAGGAATTTCCAAGTTTTTGTCATTGAAAAGTCAAGCAAGTTTACAGAAACAATGTTTGCGAGATTCTCTAGACATTTCCTTACACCCGTTTTTTTTTTAGGAAGAACTTATAAATATTTTTTAAAATAATTTTCTAGACATAATTTGAAAATTAGAAATTCAGAATCTGTAGGTTCTGATGATTCCGAATATCTAAAGATATGACTTCCAGAAATAAAATGATGTGCATGAATTTGCGATGAAAAAGGGTCTGTATTGCTTAAGAGAAGTTACAAATTTCAATTTGGGCTTCTAAAATAAAATTACTCTTTCAGATTGTTTTTCTTTGAAAAATCAGAGCTTAGGAGACTTTCTATTAGATTTACATCGCTTCGCGGAGTGAATATGCTAAAAGGGATGTCACTCAAATGGGATTTCCGATGGGGCATCATTGTATGTCAACCTAACGAGTGAAGTGTTGGAACTCAATGGAATCTAGCGTAAGGCTATTGTTCCCCAGTCGAGAAGCATGGTAATACACTTCTTGGGGTCGTGGGTCACATATCAATAGGATCGAAGGATGTTCGGTGTGAAGGTCTATACTCGAAATCTGTCCGAGATTTCGAGCTGGCTGAGATTTCGGCCAAGTTGAAAGGAGTCTCACGTTCGCTCTATCGGAAGAAACGATGGGTGCCCAGTTCAAATGCGGAGAAAACTGTCAGACACGTACTCACGTGCCAATCCCTCGAAATAGCCAGACTCGTCCTAATTCGCTCTATGCTTCTTAATACACTCTTATACCCTTACAACCTTTTACCCTTACCCTTACAATCTTACACCCCCTTTTCTTTCTCAATCTATACATCGTCTTCTTTCTCTTTTATCTACAAACTTGTTTAACTAGCCATTAGGCGAAGAACCACTCTGCAGTCAAAGACTATATCCTTGCATCAACATTAAAAATTTAATGGCTTTCTAACGTCAACATTCGTTTTTTTATTTATTCAATATTCAAGAAAATCTCGATTTTTATACTGAACTTTAATCCGCTCTTAAAATTTCAAAGTGGACAATTTTTATATATCAATCAAGTACATATCAGCTTCAGAATTATGTCGTGTCGTGTTCTAGACACAAAGAAGAAGATGAAAGCCTAAAAGCTTTCCATCTAAGAAGGTATTAAGTGCCAAGAATCTTATATATATATATTCTAATTCTAAGAGAAGAGCCACAGTACTTAAGGAACTTGTCATTCTATCATATTGTCACTTTAACAGGAAGTATTTCTAAGTTTGTTATAATGCTGGTTTTGATAAAATCCCACCGATTTTCTCAGTTGTGCAAAAAGATACACACTGAGAGAAATAAATGACTTTACATTTCAACCAAATCCACAAATTCTTATCATTTTGTCGTGTGACGAAAGAAATTCTGAAATTGATTTAAGACTACATAAATTGGAATTAAAGCTTTCTCCAGGTTCCCTCTAAAAACCTTATTCAATTTTTGCAGGAAGGAATTTGTTGGGGTGCGAGTTGGCATTTATTTTTCACCGTTGCTCATATGTAGGAATATTTCTACAACTGTTGGCGAACCCGCGAACTCCCTCGGTATCACGACACATTTATGTCCTCACATTAACAGCTTTATGTAATATGCGAGTTTTCCGCCTCTGAAATGTTGTAACACGTCGCAGTTTCATTCAGCGTTTCAGCGCTCAGCGTCTCGGTTGCGCAGTGGTGTACAAAACAATCTCGTAATATTTCTCTCTATACGAGGGTGGCATTTAATGGCACCCACGCAAGGGGTGCTATTGTTCTCCTTGGGGTGTAACGAGTAGGACGAGTCACATTGGTGCTTCTAGCGCACACGAATCATCTAACCCACACATATAAATGTCCCTGCACGTGCAAAATGATGCAGAGTGTATGTGTGATTTGAGAAACGGATCCATGGCGAGCTTTCTGAATAACGCAGATGCTCTAGCCATTTGTTCGTTCAGCCCGCGGAGTCGCGAGGGCCGTTCATAATTGCCAGTGCATTGTGGATATTAATTTAGTGGCTCGTTCATATCGAAAGTAATATCGACCTCTCCGGCCGCAGGGAAAGTCTAATAGAAGTCGGTTCGAGATGAGTTACTGGCTTTAATTTCCCGATAATAGGGACTCCGCGACCCTCGTCGTCGGCTTTCGCAAGCCAACATCGCGGACTTCCACATCCCATTTTGCTCGAGCTCGGCACCACTTCCACTCAGTTGGTACCATTCTGAATTGTTCGCTGATAGTTTCCCCAGAGACAGTCGAAAGCGAGGTAGTTAACTTCGCGCTCGGCCCATTCATTCCTTCGCACAACTATTTTATTAGCAACCCGCGACGACCCGATCGCGTTTATCAACCGAGTTCTGTTTACTGTTTGAAATTTTCCATTAAACACTACCACTGCGAGAGACAAATGCCTCCGAATTATTATTAAGATTTATCCAAGATTGTATATTGAAAAATCTGCCAGAAAGACTTCTCAAAGAAGTGTTTTGTAGGGTCAATTAAGATTTGCAACTTTGAAACACCTTGCAAATATTTTATATATCATATTTAATATTCATATTCATATTCATATTCATATTTATTCAACTATATTATTCAAAATTCCATTAAATCTCAAATACTTTTAAATTCCTGAAAATCCAATGAAATCTCACCCAATCCCTTAAAATTTCTGAAAATAAACATCTTTAAAATTACCAAATATCTTGAAATATCTTGAAATTTCATAAAATTAGTTAGAATCCCCTAAAATATCATTGAATCCCATAAAGTTACTTCAAATTTCATGAAGTCTCAATAAGTTTCCTAAGATTACTCAAAATCCCCTAGAAATCTCGTTTATTCCTTTAAAATTCTTAAAAATTCAATGAAATCTCACCTAATCCCTTAAAATTTCTGAAAATAAAAGTTTTTAAAATTACTAAATATCATAAAATATCTTAAAAAATTTCTTAAAATTACTTAGAATCCCACAAAATATCATTAAATCCCATAAAGTAACTTAACATCTCATGAGAACTCAATAAATGTCTTAAAATTACTCAAAATTCCCTGAAATCTCGTTAAATCCTTTAAAATTCTTGAAAATTCAATTAAATCCCACTTAATCCCTTAAAATTTCTGAGAATAAAAATTTTTTAAACTACTAAATATCATAAAATATCTTAAAATCTCTTAAAATTACTCAAAATCCCCTAGAATCTCGTTAAATCCTTAAAAATTCTTGAAAATTAAATTAAATCTCACCTAATCCCTTAAAATTTCTGAGAATAACATTTTTTTAAATTACTAAATATCATAAAATATTTTAAAATCCATTAAAATTTTATAAAATTCCTAGAAATACTGTAAAATCATTTAATATCTTTCATATCTCAATAAATTTCATAAAACCCTTTTAAATTCCTTAACATTATTTGAAACCTCATGAAATCTTATTAAATCTCTTAATATTCCTAAAAATCCAATAAAATTTCGCAAAGTGCTTTAAAAATTCTTAAACGTTCCTCAAATTACTTAAAATTCCACAAAATATCGTCAAATCTCTTAAAATTAGTTTATAATCCTCGAAAATCTCTTGACACCCCTTAAAGTTCCTGAAAATCCAATGAAATCTCAATAAATTCCTTTTTTCGTAAAATCTCTTACAATTACTTAAAATTTCATGGAATTTCGTAAAATCCGTTAAAATTCCCTTAAATTACTTAATAACCCATAAAATATCTTAAAATCCATTAAAATTTTATATAATTCCTAGAAATACTGTAGAATCATTTAATATCTTTAATATCTCAATAAATTTTATAAAACCCTTTTAAATTTTTTAACATTATTTGAAACCCCATGAAATCTTATTAAATCTCTTAATATTCCTAAAAATTCAATGAACTTTCGCAAAGTGCTTTAAAAATTCTTAAAAGTTCCTCAAATTGCTTAAAATTCCACAAAATATCGTCAAATCTCTTAAAATTAGTTTATAATCCTCGAAAATCTCTTGACACCCCTTAAAGTTCCTGAAAATCCAATGAAATCTCAATAAATTCCTTTTTTCGTAAAATCTCTTGATTATACTCTAACATTATTGAAAATCCCATGAAACTTATGTTGAATACATCAAAATTTCTCAAAATTGAATTAAATCTCGCCAACACCATTTTAATTTCTTATGATTCTATGAAACCCCAGTAGTTGGTAACATCCCTTAAAATTTCCGAAATTCCCTAGGATTTTACATTGAAATACGTTCAAAAATCTAGTGACTAATGTTAAGGCATACTTGCTTTTTACAGCGTACCGACATTTTAAGCTCTGAACTCACTTTCCAAATTGGGTTCTAACGAAAGTAAAGAACTGTAGGATAGGAGATAATACTCCCCAAACGAGGATCCGTTTGCGGATGTTGGATAATAAGTTTAAAGCGAAATGGGATTCATTAGAACCGTCCCTGTGGATTTCGAAAACGAGATTGGCAATAGGTAAGGCGCGAAGAGCAAGGCTAAGCAGGGAAGCCGGTCCAACAGACATTCCGAGACGAAAATCCTGTCACCGAAAATATATTTTCAACCAGCAGAGAACTCAATTATGCATAATTCACTTTTCCAGAATTGCCACTGAGAGCACAGTTCCTGCCTCGACGTTAGCTTTCCTATAATAGCTTCAACTCACATACACACAGTCATTAGAACGGCAAAAAGCGAACTTGTAAACTCGTTTCGAGTTAACTGAAATATATTTTAGTGAATTCACATGACATCCATAGAAATAGCAGAAGTGCTACTTTTGACACGCGAAGTTTCCTGACTATCGCCATTCAGACGCTTGCCGACCTTTTAAAAAAAGTCCAGGTCTTTATATTCTTATTCGAGACCTATTTTCGTAAATTAGGATGTGGAGATATATATATATATATATATATATTAAATTTAATAAGAATAAAGCAAACTGCACCTGTAACTCTATGATTATTTTTTTAAGATTGTACATAGAAAAGTTCTATTAGAACACTGAATTTGTGGTCTGCACTGGAAGAATTAACATAATATTAATAGACATTCGAAAATTTCATGCTGCGATTATAATAATGTGCCGATAATCGTGTTCATATTTTCTGTAGTGCCCGAAGCAATGATATATTGCGCAAAGCGAAATGGCTACAAGGGTGTTTATGTTCACACGAATGCATATGTCCGATCTCACCGATTCGTCATGATTAAGGAGCGAACGAGGTAGGGCCCTAGCCATTGTTATATCAAAATGTTCCTTTGATTGAATCTATTTTGGGTAATGGGCAATGTATGAACGATAGACTTTCGAAGGAAGGGGTCGGAATCATCGAGCGTAACGAAATCGGAGAAATATGAGATTACATGCGCTCGAGCTCTAAGGCCGATTAATATTTCTTAGTTCACTATGCGATTAACTGTACTACGAATTGCATTATTTATAACATACATTTACAATCCTCCTCCTATAGACACGTAACTTATACCCTTTCGTAGAAGTTGAACATATTTTATTGTTTATAATTTCTCATATGAGAAAAAAGAAAATAAGAAACCTAATACTAAAGTTTATTATAAATTAGATTCAATTATATTCGAGATGATTGAAATAATTTAATTCATTGGAAACAAATTGAATTTATGTACTTGAGATTAAATAATTCTCTTGGGTTGAAAATATCGGAATTCTGATTACAGATGGTCTATTTGAAAGCGATCTGTTGGGATATAACAAAGCGAGTTTGAAATTCAGATTATTGAGGGCATGACTTCTGACTATGTAATTATCAGATGGAACTATATTAATGAGTGGAACTATTCCCTGTATATATTAGGCATGGTATTCATGTAAGGGATATGCAATATGCATAGTATAACTACATGCACACAATTGACATGTATCGCTATCCAATCGCTGTACAGTTAGCCATTAACGCATGTATGTTTCTGAATATCGGAAATGTCCAATATTAACCGCAGTATGCTCATCTACGAGAGCAAACAACCTGAATTGATAATTGCGATGTAATTTTGAATTTTAATAGATTTGATGGTATAATTTGATTTGTAATTACTATAATTATATATTGTACTGTACATGCATGTCTCTGTTTCATTATCGCGTGCATGCACATCTTTTTTTTATCTGTATTTGTATTTGTATATTTGAATTTATTTCAGTAATTCGAATTACTGAAATAAAACTCTAATTCCTCGAAAGATTTTCTGGACCAGAAAAACAATTCCTGACCAAATACTATATAGATGGTATATAGATAGATGATATTATGATTTCTGTATAATGCACAAGTACACAGAAATGCTTTGCAACTATCTCCTAATGAATTTTTGGCAGACAGCTGGCAGCGAATATCGTTCGCCACTATTTGCGCCTCTGTAGATTTTCACTTCACGCAACGTCGCACGTCTTTTTCATTTCGAGGAAACGTATCATAGCATCTGGAAAGATGAGCACAGAAATCGTAATATCCCCTTGTCATACTCCTTTGTAATTTTCAAAACGATGCGCGCACACTTTTTAATTACTTCCCTCTTGAAACATTTCATATTCTCTTCCTCTTTTAAAGCTTCTCCAACAAATTTAACTTTTTCTTTTAACATTTCGAATATAATTGTAAAAAAAAATGTTTGAAAATTTGTGCATGGAATTTAATATGAAAGAAATCAATTTAATGGAAAGGCAGAGTGTAAGAAATAAGCACATCACGTTTTATTCCGTATCCAATTTAGAGAAAGATGTCATCGTTATCGTCCCATAAAAATCGAACACGCTTCGCAACCCCACATGATTATTCCAACGGTTATATATATTTGTATGGGTCATGTCTTTTTTACTTTTTTTTCTCGATTTGAAACAACTGCTACTACATTAAGCAAAGGGGTCAACATAAATAACATCTAAAAATAAATGCATCTAAAAATTAGATGTAGAGTAAGATTTTTGAAGTGAAGGGGCTCAAAAATGTCTGAGGTATGTATTAAAAATGGAGAAACTCTTTGATTAGTCATTTACATAAATTCTTGCTGTAGAGTTGATTTTTGGAAGGTGACAATGAACCCAATCGGAATGCTAATCTGACATAATACTGATGAATTTATGGTATAGCTTCCAGTGACCCTGAACTTTAGATTCTTCTTATATCCTCTCGGTTTTGCTCTTTGGATATGAGCCTGGTTGGTGCTTTTTTTTTTTGAAAGATCAACATCGAGAAACCCGTTCAATCCTCACAGACAGGATCAAATAAAGAACAACTTTTCGTATTTCACTTGTAAGAAATCCACTTTTTCAATATTGGATATATATTCAATCTTGACGGATTTTCAGAAAAGCCCCAATTGTTTTACTTTTTATTATCTTATCACATTACTGTATTATATTATTGCATTTACAAATGCGAACTATTTAGAAAGATTTCATTTATTCCCTTTTCAGATTTTCAATCACATTAAAATTATAGTGTAAATTATAATTTTAAATTATCAATTTCATATTTGATGTCAAACCGCGATGTTTGATGTCAAATTCGATGCAGTCAAACTACACGAAATATATATTAAAACGTCAGAAATTGTAATAGAAGCGGGCCTTTTTCGCCGAATTTTTTTATCAGACACCAAATCGACCAAAAGATTCCTTATTTCAAGGGGAAAATGTCTGTTATTAAGATGTTTCATGCATTATTATCGAGTTGTACATGAAGAGGGGTTGAAAGTGGTCACGGATCGACAGATGTTATTTTCCCCGGAGACTTGATTTTTCACGCATGTGTCACCCTAGATTTGCGACAGCTCGAGGATATTACATATGTTGACAAAGAGTGAGACTATTATGGTCAATATTGGAAACATTTTGGCAGGCTTATTAGCAGTACATCACATAAAATAATATATTATATATATTCTTATATTACTAAAATGATCAATTAATTTACTGCAGAGTTAATGGTTGTTAATCGTTTTTTTATAACACGATATATTTCATGGATTTTCATTACTTTCTATAAATTTTCAAAAGTCAATCAGGTTTGCAACAAAAATGTATGCAAAATTTTCGAGTAATTTCGTTACCATACTTTTTTTAGAGAGAATAATAAAAAAATCATTAGATCTCATCATATAATAAGGTATAATGGCTCTAAATCTGTCAGTCAATTGAAATCAGTTTAGAACTGAGTGAAAGCAGTAAATTCAATGAAAAATCCTTATCCACAATTGACAGTGAAGATTTTTTTTAATACACTTAGCGACAATTCGCTTCCGCAAATCATGATTTATTCAATCGGATGCCACCAGTCATATTCCAATTCAATTCTCGCTTCATATAATCTGAACATTGTTGAAAATTCTATTTCAATCTGAAAATTTGTATTTTTTATTAAATTTTCTCTTCAATCTAGACTCTATAAAATCACAATTCATGCTCATTTTGCAAACTATTTCACCCACGTTTTACAATGATTGCACGGAGCGGTGCTTCACAGATACTGTTAATATAGTACCCATACATAGAATCTTGAATTGAATGGGGAATATCGAAGCGGTGAAGGAGTTCTTCACTGAAGGATGAGATGAAGGGTGGGTATATAAAAGTTGCAATACAGTAGCTGTTGGAAAGATGTACATATCATAGTTGGATAAAGTGTTGGATGCTCGCAGGATGTTCGGATGTTGCATTCGTGAAGGTACACTCTTCGGGAAAGAGAATTCCGTGGAAGGGGGGGAGGCAGGGACGATGGGGGTGGGGGATTCTGGAGCGAGCTGAAGGGCCAAGGGGAATGGTGGAAGGTAAGAACGTCTACCTTGTAATTTACACACCGCGGGCCTCGGGCTATCCATCTAACTCAGGGATGGGCCCATCGGGTCCCAAAAGTGTCACTTTTCAAACTTTTTCGCAAGAAATCTCACCTTTTTACTGTGCCAGAAATTCTTAAAAAAATAATTACTAAGCTAAGCGATTAAAACTAATTTTCATTTATAGAATAGAATTCATCAAGTCGAAGCAAGAATAATATTCAAATTCCGGATGAAGTCCTAATTGGGCCTATACCTATATAGAATCAATTTTGATGATATTATATTTATCAAAAAGATATCATGTTTAGATATGGAAGTCGATTCCGTGACTGAATTAGAACCCTTCTTTCATAATCTAGATTTCTGACTTCGTACAGCACCAATAAAACCAATAAATAGAAATCAATAAATTGAAACCAATAAAGTAAGATCATTAATTGAAATTGATGATAGAATATGATATTTGAAATTCAGTTCTTCAGATATTTTTTGGGACTGAAAATCAATGAGAAGACGAAAGTTTGAGTAAGTAGGATCGGCCCTGCACTCAAAGCCAAGCTTCAATACAACACTGCATACGTTTAGCTAAATTACACTTTATATATACCATTATTATTTCATGGGTCTCTGATGTGCCCTCTTACGACTGACGCCTTTTTCTCGCCCTTCCCTCCACCAGGTTCTCCCTTCTTTCTTCTCAGGCTTCCTTCATTCGTAGCTGCAAAAAATATCCCACGACTTTGTGGTATTACTCTGAAGCCACATTCCTAGCTTTTTTTTTCTTTTTATTTCATAGAATTTCAACAAATTGTTTTAAATCCAATTTCAGTGTCTGAGTATTACATTGCGAACATTACGTACATTAAGCATTTTTTAGAATTTAATTTTTAAATGAAATGTGTGGTCTCTACCTCGACCTTGTGTGTGGCCTTGAACTTGACCTTGAAGATATTTCCTCAGAACATAGTCATTTTTTTTAAATCTATATGTTAAATAAAATGATATTATTTCATGGGGTCCTAGATAGTTTTCCCTACTTTTAGGAAAACTAGGTCCTAATTGAGTTTCGCTTTTATAAAAAACTGAATTTTCAGTACCCTGATGTTAATCAAATGATCAATCTTAATCAGAGACCAGTTTCATGGATATTCCATCACAGAATTACGTATTCAATTTTTCATTTGTTCTTCGACATCGACTGCACACTTTTTTTGCATAAAAGAATAAACTTGGTCTGAATTTTCTATGTAATTTTCGATCTGAATCTGACAGAAATGTTTGTAAATCGTAAAGAATTTGTAGGCAATTTTTTAAAAGTCGTGACATGCGTGGGGGTTATTAATCATTCTGCCCACCAAACCAATATGTATCCCGCAGTATGTCAGCATAAGGCTGCCCGCCGAGTTAATTTAATTTAATTTGCGTGCATAACTTCCAGGACTGGCACTCATAAACTTATACAACCCTATGAGAAGCCTTTCTCCTTCTTTTTTCCACTTCTCTTTTCGTTCCCGAAAGCATATTCTCTTCAAATTTAATACAAAGGCACATAATCGCTCTGCTTGCCGCCCTATTCATGAAACTTGGTTCATAATTAAAAGAAAGTAAAAATTGGACTTGAGAGGTGAACTTCCGGTCGCAAACGTGACTTTAAAGTGGCAGAGGAAAGTAGTAAAAAATTGAGAATAATGAGCCCGTTGTTTCGAGAGTTGCTTTCTTCTTGTGCGCACTTTTGAGAGCTCTTGGGTGGATACGATTTTCAAGACGTTCTTCTAACTTAGGGTAGCCGAACCACGCCTCCAAGCATTAGTTTATCGTCTATAATTAGGCGTGTCAATTAAAATTCCCCATCATCATCTCTGATTAAATAGAAACGATCATCTTTCTCTCAAATGAGCACTCAAAGGTCTACAATTTCCTTAAATAATTTACTGCACCTCATGCTTGTTAACTTTTTCGTTTTTTAACATTCCTCTAGCACATCAAATACTTTAGTTTAAAGTTTCATCTCTAAAGTCTAATTTTCCAAGTATAGTATCAAAGTGATGATCAAAACTTATACTAAGTTTAATTAACAGTCTTCAATTCGTTAGCGGAGCGAAATCGCGGTAAAATACGTGATCTGACTTTCAGAGAAAAATTAGTACGCCTACTGCGATGTACTGCAGTCTGATTAAAATGCAAAGGCGTAAAAATCGATTGACAGATAAAATGAATCACAGTGGTAATCACTTCGATGAATTTTTGAATTGATTACGTTTCACGGAAAAATTTATTGAAAAAGTACAATTAATCAATTAACGTGCACACATCTATATATAATGCAAAGCAGACAAAGTGAACTAGAAACCAGAATGTTATAATTAGAAATTCGATAGATTGACAGAGAACAGCTGAAAATTCGTGAATCACTGGATCCATTATTGTGTGACTGACACTAGTACTTGGGATTTGAGTGGGCAACAGAAATGAGTGACGATGTGCATTAGGAATAATTGAAACGTTTTCCACAATACTATCGGTCACGTTCTATTACAAGGTATAAAGACAAATATCATTAAATGCGTTGTATCGCTTAATTTATGATCGACGTTTGCAAATATCCCCGCTTGTATGTAGAATAGCTCATAGTGATTTATCAGTATCAGCTTGTGTATTATGGATATTTACTGAATGAATTAATAACTTCATTCACAATTAACTAAATACTGTCAAAAACAAAAATTGCTCAAGCTACAAAATTTTAATGAAATTAATCGTAAATACGTCGTTGAATAACAATTGCGCCAATTCCGTTATTAATTAACGTACATATTAACTCTTCTAAAAGATCGAATGGGTGAATTTAATTGAACCGAATACTAATTTAAAATACAAGCACATTATCAATTTATCAAATTATTTTTGCGGATTAACTTCGTGTCAGGAACTGTATTATAAGTCCATAAAATTTTAAACGTGTTAATTTTATCCGTCAATATCTGAAAGAAAATCAATGAAGCTGTGTGGTGTGCATTTACTTTATTATTTTCATTCTGCGGTCAATATTATAATGAATTATGATTGAGATTCTATGCCAAATCTTATAAAATAATAGAAATGTTTTAATTATTATATGTCGCATAAATATAACAAGCCATTAATATTCTGCAGCGTTACGATAATAATTAAGAGAGTTGATGTAATTGTATTGTGTTCTAGTTCACGTCCGCTGTTTCAAAATTTACCATTTTAATAAGCTCGTTACTGTTTTCCACGCAGATTACCTGTAATCGGATGTAACAGATTTGCTAAACTTTCCGCACAAATTAAATTATTCATATTATAATATAAGTTGCACTGCCTCAAGTGAAAATTACGGGGTTGAGTCGATACTTACAACTGCCAATCTGTTTCAAATGCAAATTCCAATACTGGCAGTCTAGTATAATCGATCCAACTAAAAAGGATCATTTAGTTCCAATTAGAAGTTCTTAATCATTACAGAAAAACCTGTAAAGGCCTTTGGTAGTCTTGGAAAGGCAACGGTTAGAAGTCAATCAGTCCTGAAAATTGTGAGTTGAAAACGTTTGTAGCGAGCATTTAATTGGGGCAATTAATGAGGGACAGACAAGAGTCTCAGAAAGTGCTAAAAAAAAGTGGGGCTCGAAGACAGTTACAGAAAAATCCAAGTGTGTTTGAGTAAGAGGGTTGCAGAAAGAATGTTCCGTAGTGGATGGTTAGGCTTAGAAGAGGAGAGCCCTTCACTTTCTTCGAAGGGAAAGGACTTCAAATACGTTAGTTGAAAGGGACAGTCCCTCAGAAAGAGTATTTGAAGTGACCCTTGACGCATTATTTTCTCGATCGTCAATTCAGTAAGCTCATCCTGTCTTGGCCGATTAATTATAGGCTTCGGAGACTCTAATTCCGACTTACACGTAATTCTCATATAATAATGGAAGGATGGAAAAGGATCATAAAATCACAATTTATCTTCATTTTCACCAAAAGTGATTCAGTATTATCAAATATGATATTATCAAATATGATATTATCAAATATTGTATTATCAAATATTATATTATTAAATATTATATTATTAAATATTATATTATTAAATATTATATTATTTAAATTGTAAATGTTGCCAACGTTTGGAACGCGAAATGAAGTGGAATAAATTTATCTAGTTTTTGAAAATGCAGATAGATTAAAACAGATATCAAATGTAATATTATAAGAAGTAATATTTTCAGGAAAATAAACTGGGTAGTGAATCCCAGCGCGAATATGAATGTAAGTAGGTCAAAGTAAAATATCTGGAGTGAAAATTCTTGGTTACAAGTGTGAATAGTGAGCTGGAAGTATTTGTACTGAATCGTGCATATAATATGATAAAGCGGCAGAAAGTACGTGGCCTGTCAACTGTAAATCAGGAGAGATGAAAAATAATCTTCCCCTTTAAAAGACCATAAAAGAATGAAAGAGCACCTGGCTACCAGCCAAAACACTTTGTTTCCTAAAAATCCAGATCTTGAGAGAACACACCGGGAGTCATCGACATATTTGTGGAGAAAGGATAATATATCAAGTGTTCTGAATGAAACACTATTAATAATCTAACACAAGTGAATATATTTTTAAAAAATTTTTAACATACAGTAAAAGAGAATAGGAAATGTGTGTTAGTGCTTTTTTTTAAATACAAAAGCAGTTTTTCTTCTAAACTATTTTTTAAAATCTGCAGTATAAGAAAAGTAATGTCCAGGCACATCATACGTAGATATCACATTAGATGTATATAAGTGCTCATAAAAAGCAATGCTGCGCATTCACGATCTCGTATACCTGTGAGCCACTTTTATGTCCCTATTTTATTTTAAAATGCTATGGTTTCATGGGCAATATTATTATCTGTACGGAAAAAAGCTTTATTTTCCTGACATACATATACATCAAGGAAAATGAAGTCACTGGAAAATTTTACTACTTGTTTTCCCACTTTTACCTCCTTTAGTCACATAAACATCAAGTTAGATTTCTTTTTAAAAATATGTAGAAAGTGATAGATGATGTCGATTCATATATTACTTTTCTCTTTTTATTTTACTGTAATTTTTTATTTTATTGTAATTGCAGTTCATTTCCAATTTTGAAATTTTCATGGATTAATCTTGGACTGAAGATTGAAATATCTGTCTAGATAGGAAATGATAAAGAAAATAGGGAAGTAGGAAATGACAATAGAATCTCTATGTCCTTTAATACCGCTGAAAGGAAACTGAATGCTCGTACATTGAAGTTCAGTTATTGCATAAAGGCGGAAGTGAAAAGCTCGTCGTCATCAAGGTAACTTATCTATCGGTTATCAGGGAGTTAATAACTTAGGAGGATATTGAAACTGAAAACAACGCGTCAATAGGCCTATTATGAAGATGATTAAAACTTTATCTTGTCCTGAACATTCAAACCTCAATATACTCACATTTCACAAAATTTATTGCGAATTACTTCATTGTTTTTCGTCAGAGGATATTCGTAAATTCATGAAGCTGTTAATTAAAATTGTCCCGCAATTCGCAATAATATGTCTATTAAATGAGATATTAAAATCGATATATGTTAATCTATGCGCGAACTAGAGTTGCATTTGAATTGAGTGTAGTTACTTAATTACACCGTGAAAATTAGATCATGAGATATTTAATGATAATGCAAATATTCACGACGAATGAGAAAATTGTATCAATTTATAAATTATAACCCAGTTGATATTGTGAACAGTAAAATATTGAGTTCATTGTAAAACTGAAAGACAGAATATTGTTCTTAAACTGACCGTAAATCATAATCTGGATCAATACACATAAAGCAAGATTTAAATCATTTCAATCTTTGACTCTCGTGTCGAACATATTGAAGGATCAAACGATTAATCCAACAAACAATATGCCAAGCCCGTGACAATATGTTCAATTTATAATTTATCACTCGCTCTTGGATAATGGATTTTTCATTTGAAGAGAGTGCGAAATATGTCCGAGTTACCAGTAACTCACACCTAAAATAATTATTTATCCCAACGCGAATGACCCAGCTTTTTGATTTATACATTCACATATATGTTTATTGTGTTTGTATTGTTTTCAATGTCGATTCACGCCACTCTCAAAAGATGTACTCTTTTATAGGACAAAAATATGGGTCATCGGTAATATTATACAATTAATCTTTGTCTAAGGATTATTTATATATTTTTCTTTATATTTTCTCTTTTTCTCCAACTAAAATAAGACTAAATACGTGACACTGGTGACGAATTTAAGACGAAAAGAATTTTTAAAAGCAACACGTAGAGCTTTAAAACAGCAAAGATTGGTCCAGGAAGGAAGATGCTGGTACGGAATCTCGTAGCAGTAAATTGTCTTTTATGTTGTGCGACCTTAGTAGCTCTAAACATTAGACTGGGCAGTGATTCTCTTGCAGAAAAACATGCAAAGTATATAGACGAAGAAGTGTGAGGGGGAGACTCTCCACACAGATTTTGAAATATGATTGTGGTGTTGATATAAAGCATCCAGTCTGACTTTACAACGTACTAAAACTACGAGATTGAAGGTGAGGGATAAACACGAGAGACAGCACGAAACCGACCCTGTCTTCGAAATTCGCCAATCGAGCACCGCCCTTTTCTTTTTTGCCAAAGTCCCTTTCCTTTCTTTGAAACAGGATCGATCGTAAATGTACACTGACAACAAAGAATAGGTCTACGTAAGGTATAAAGCTCAAACCAACTATTATCTAGATTTACTGGCAGATCGTGGCAATAATGCGTTCGTTTACTGTCTCACAATAATTTAAAAGAGACTATTATGATCATTGACCAACTTCCACTCAATCAAGAATCGATTTCTCCAATTCCGTTATTATTACTCCTGGAACAATCATACTCACTTCCTGGATACTTCTGTTCCGCAAAAACTTTCTAAAATAAGAAAATAATCGCATTTCACAGAGAAGTACTTGCAATAATCGTCAGTTTTCCACTAGTTTTCCCTTATCTGGAAAACTAGAAAGGCCCCACGCTCTCAATGGTAAATTCACAATGAAGAGAAAACTGGTCAATATCCTATTAAGATTAAGAAACTATAATGGATTCATTATTTGCAATATATAATTACTTATAACTAGTTAATTTTTTGATTAAAAAACTCCTATTATACAAAAATGTAATTATATAGAAACAAGTGGTTTTAAGGAATTTTTAGAGAATTACAAAATAATTCACGGGTGTTTCACGATTCTAGAGTAATTAAAATATTTTGTTAAATATTTCAAATATTTTTAAGAAATTTAAAGGCATTTCAAGAAATGTAATGTGATTCTCGAGATTTTAATAATATTTTAAGAAATATTACAAGAATTCAAAGGTATAAAGATTTTCTAAAAGATTTCAAGAGAACTTTAAACGACTTTAATATATTTCAAGTGATTTTTTTTTTAATTTCAAAAGAATGAAAAATTTTTAAAGAATATTAAAACAATTCCAAAGAATTGAAGAATTTTAAAGAATTTAAAAGGAAATTTTAAAGGGAATTTTAAAGGAATCGTAAATATACTGAGAAACTCTATTTTAGAAAAATGACTAATATCAATAGCAAGTATAGAGGCAAAATCCCAAAATTGAGACATTTTAATACAGAAAATAATAAATTTTACTATTTAAATAGGAAAAATTACTATTGAAATAGTAAAATTTATTATTATCCCGAGTAGGGCCTGATCAGAACCCTATTTTAAATAGAAGAAAATGTGGCAATTTCTGCACGGGGATCTTTATTCAAAGAATTTTAATGATAACGAAAAAGCTGAAGGGCGATGTTAATTATTTCTTGTGTAATTTAAATCGAAAAATCGCGTGCAACAACGCAGGCTTGGGCAAGCGAATAATTTTACAGTCGACTTATTAGTGGTGTGCAAATTGTATTCAGCTCGAAGTCAGTTTAACTTGACTGAAATCAATTTATATACACCTGCGACTTATTAAAAGCATACGAATTTAATGAATATGTCAATAAAAATCCAAATGAGTGTTTTAAACAATATTTTTTTAATAATACTAATAATACAGCTCGTAGACTATTCGCAGCACGAAAGCCCTATAAAAAGCAAAGACGGCTGTAAGTTGCATTGCAGGGATCGTCGACAAAGTTACTACCCTTAAAAATGCATGCCATCCCTCACGTACTTTTTTTATAGACTTCCGTCGTGAAAATGCACCCCCTCTTTATATACACGTATATTACAAGGTAGGAAAAATGCATTTACGTGTGCTTGACTGCCCGTAAACGTAACTAACGATAAGTTGGTATAGTTTGTTCTGGGGTTGATAGTTTGGAGAGTTTGTCGGGAACGAAATTGCCTTGAAGTTGATCAAACGAACGTCGATGATCGTTGAAAATTGTTGGTAACAAACAATTATTAACAAACTTTCCTTGCCGAGCAATTCATCGGTTTTACCTTAAAACTTTGCTTAACAATTGCGCTCGCGCTCGTTAGATTCCCAAAGGTCGCTCTCATAATCAGGGTCAATCCGAAACCTCTAAGCCTGTTCAGGATATCATGTTATGTCATTCGATCTACCGTATATCTCCGTCACGAAAAGCTTTGATGTAACACGAGTGAGAAATTTATGGTTATTGCTGAAATAAAGTATGTCTTTGGATTTTTATTCGAGCGAAACACTAAATTATTATGTGCACCAGAGACGTGACTTCGAGGTGGCAATTATTACCTGTCCGTGTCTCCGTTTTAAGTATCGGATATTTTCAAGATTATTTTCAATTGTGCCACGAGTGTACCGTTGTCCTCTGAAACAAAAATGAAAAGAATGTGAGAATGGTTTCAATTTAATTTTTAACGCTAAGTCGCCAGGATTCTGGAAAGAGTTTCAAGTCAGAACAACTGTTGTAGGAAGTAAACCACGTGCAATTTATGTAACGCGCATTATTCCGCATTCTCTACTTTTCGCTGTTCGCAAATAACTCGCCAAACGAAAAATAGTGTAATATTTCTAGGGGCAGCTGTGCCGCTGCTCCCGCAGAGATTCTAATAAGGACTGCATAAAGTTTAGAAATTAATGCTCCGTACTCCTTCTTTCACTTTAGTTCTCTTTCCCTCAAATTTATTGTTTTCCCCTCTCCTCCTCACATGCACTTTTTCTGCAAGCCGCTAACTAAAATCAATCGCGCCATAGAGCTGCTTTCCCTCTTTTCACATCTCCAGGGGGCTTTCGCAAGAAATCGCCAAGATAAATGTTACTTGAACTAAATAAAGATACACGGCAGCTAAAGAGTTAGTAGATTTTTTTATGCCGCCAAAGAGGTCTTTGACAAGATTAAGTCCTCTTTCAGAAAGGGAGAAATGCGGATAAATGGCGCTTTAGCATTTAATCTTTAACAGGGAGAGCGAGAAAGTACTGAAAGTGGAAATAATATATAGTAAATTGTTGCTGGATTTGAAAACAATATCCGAATGCAGTGGAGGAAAAATTGTAATGCGTTCTTTGTGAATGTCTATTCAACGCGTGAACCCGTTTGTTCAACACGCGATGGAAGCATTAAACAACCCTTAATGCTTACGTTGGCATCGATCTTGCTCCTTGGCAACGTTGCCCGGAATATCAGGGTTGAACACGATAAATTTCTAGATTGAAACTTCAGTCTTTACACATTCTTGTGATAACAATCTCCTGTGTCGTAACAAAATTTTATTATACTTTGCCCCTCTATTTAAAGGCAATCTTGACGGGATCAAACCTTAAGCGTGTCGTAAAAATATCTCGACTTTTCCCATCTGATGTAAAAGCTATCACTGAAAATTTAAAAAATGGCGGGAATTTTGATATCTGATTCATGAAATGATTTTTTAAGTATATTATATATTATATATTTATCTGGGAAAATCATGGTATTGCACTTTAATGTCGACCCTCGTCTCAATTTCAATTTTCATTTGTTATTATTGATACAGTCAGTGAAGCGCATAGCGACACATGAAATCCCGCCGCTTCAACTTTCGCGTAATAGAGCACTGCGGCTATACATACATATATGCCGGAATTTAATTCAAACGCTTCTGAATAGCGCTGCCTCTCAGCATCAGCTCTGAAAAGTTCCGTACCCCATAAATTCAGTGCAAGAAGCATCGCGTTTATCCGAACAATGCATCGGAACACCGACATGCAACCCAGCGTATTGCATTTGGAAAATTCGCATGAAAAGAGGGCATAATGCGATATGCTTAATGTGCCATATACGTTCAATTCAATAATCAAATAATAAACTCGATCAAATAATCCCAAATGGAAGTGAATGTAATTTTGCATTTCTGCTATTTATGGACATCAGAATTCACAAAAACCGCCAAGTATATACCTATATATAACAGTTGTCAGAATGCAATTGTATTTTTGTTATGTCGGTTTATTATCATTTTCTTTTATTTGACATAGTCAATAGCATTAAATAAATAGCATTCTATTTATTAATTTCATAAGCTCTTTCTGGAGCGAATATTATGCGAGCTGATTGAATTATGCGATTTTCCGAAAGTCGGCTTCACATATATATATATGTAGCAATTTCAATGAAATATAGTACAGCCATTTAGAGGTTTATATCGACCGCTTTTGTGACAGATAATTTCTCTGCGTTGTTACGTTACAATAAATGTCTGGTAACTAAGCATAAAACAGATGATTAATAATGTCGCGTGTTCGAGGGTTTGCACGTAAGTGAACACTGAACAGTGCTCACGATTGTTCTTATTTTTCTTATTTTTCACGGCAAGCGCCTTTATAATTCTGTATTCACATGAAGAGCGTGCTTTCACCTCTGAAGTGACGCGCTAAACCAGAACGACAGTCTAAAATGCCACTGGTTCCTGGGGTAAAATATCACTGTCGCGTACACTATTTGCTTGGGGTATAAGTATGCGTAAAAACATCCCCGGCTTCGTGATAAGCCACAGCTCTTCCGCGAGGTTGAAAAATCGTCCTTGGAATTGTACGCTCCCTTGTTTTACATCTCTGCATCTCTGGTTACAAACAACGGTAGGTATACTTGTCAAAAACCCTGAAAGAATACAAACGAGACAAAGTCCTTTGCAAATTAATCGAATTTTACTTTTTTACAGAAAGACATTGAAACCTGTATACACTGAGAAACTCTATCTATTCTAAAAAGATGATTGAGTCCAAGTCGAAATATCGTAACGCCTATTCCGCACTCCTAATTCATCGTGTAAGTATCGATAGTGATTTTCGACAATCGATATTTGCCGCATCGTAAATTCCGCGTGAATTGAATTTGAAATTTTGAATTTGCTTTCGTTAATAATCATTTTGTCACTCAAAATAGGTACATTGAAAATCTAGGAATTTTAAGGGAATTTTATGGAATTTTTAAAGATTTCATGGGAGATAATTTACAAAGAGAATTTACAAAGATTTCGAAGGTTTTCGTCAAATTTTAAGGGTTATCAAAAAATATATCTAATTTATAAAAGATTTTGTAATATTTTTAAGGATTTCATGGAATTTGATGAAATCTTTACTGATTTGAAGAGATTTTAAGAGTTGAAACATTTCTAGAGGTTACTAGAAATTTTTAGAGATTTTTACTAATTTTAACATGGATTTCAAGAGATTAATGATTTTGAAGGTTTGTATGTGCATTTTTAATGATTTTTAAGTGACTTTTAAGAAATTCAAGAGATTTTTGGATATTAAAACGGGTTTGTAGAATTTTAAGGGATTTTAGGATATTTCGTCAAATTTTAAGGGATTTTAAAAGCTTTGTAACAGTTTTATGAAATTTTAAGGGATTTGAAATATTATCCTAAAATTTTAAGGAATTGTATGAGATTTCTAATAATTTTAGGTGATTTCGAGAGATTCTTTTGATATTTAAATAATTTCGTAATATTTTTAAGGATTTCATGGAATTTGATGAAATCTTTAATGATTTTAAGAGATTTAGATTTTCACGAAGTTTAACATAGATTTTAAGAGATTAGAGATTATATAAAATATAATAAATTATATAATATTTAAAAAGAAAATAAATGCGCGCGCGGAGCGCGCTTTCGTTCTTGTGTTAGAAAAATTACTAATATCGATAGCAAGTAGGTGTAAAATCCCAAAATTGAGACATTTTAATACAGAAAATAATACTCTCTAAATCTAAATCAATGAAAAGTTACTGATTCATTCAGTGAACAAAAGTCACTGATTTAATCAGTACAAAGGGATAATGTGGACCGATTTTTGGCAGCACTTGTACCTTCTTAATTTAGCGTGAGATTTAAATAATACTAAAAGCACATTGCTGTTATGAAATCCAAATTAAAATTCCAACGTGAATAAAAATTGTTTAAAAATATGAAATTAATCCTATTATTAAAAATTAAACATTTTCTGTAGCAATATCTATATGTTCTATAGGACATTCTCAATTTTGTATAGTGTTCGCGTCATGGTTCGGGTTTATACCTTTTATAAATTCAAAATTTCTACAAATACTGAATTTACAGATTGAAATTGGAACTTGATTTCCAAAAATAATAAGTATTAGTAAGAACTTACTGATAATCAGTGGACTAATTACTGAATTGATCAGTGAAATACTTAATCACTAATTAAATCAGTAAAATTTTCACTGATTCAAATTTAGAGAGTAAATTTTACTAGTTCAATAGTAATTTTTACTATTTAAATAGTAAAATTTATTATTTTCCGTATTAAAATATCTCCATTATGGGATTTTGCCCCTACTTGCTATCAATATTAGTAATTTTTCTCAGTGTACAAAATTTATACAAAATAATTAAGAATCTATCATTTTTGAAATATAGAAAGTCATTCGTTTTATAATTTCAGGAATTTCCAAAGTTTCACTAAAATTCCTGAATAAAATATTGTGAAATTCGGTGCATTCACTAAATTCGCGCAATTTCCAAACCAATCAGGTTTTCGACAAAAATATGAAGAATATGTTGTAACATAATTTTATAAAGATAGGATGGAGAAATAAGAGTTGAAAGAAAAATATGTGACAGCAGTTAACTTGATGAAAACAGTTAACTACATGAGAATGTTAAACTATATTTATTAATTTGTTTTGTAAATGAAAAAAGTAGTTGAGCTCATAAAAGTAAGTCAGCATAGAAACCGTTTATGCATGAATATTACCCTAAGGTCGTAAAAAGCCGCAAAACATTACCTTATTAATCGTGACAACTAAAAAGTATAAATTACGACGTAATTAATCGAACTAGTCGTTTATCGCTCAAACTTCCGTTAGTTGAGTCAACCGAGCAATGAACGAGGTACGTGCACACAGATCCTCATTATAATATTAACCGATACGATCAAACATTGATGTTAAATCGATCCTATTACCTATAGTTTCCCGCGCGTTATGTGCACAATGACTTTATCCATGAGTACACAACCATTCTCGACTCTTCAACGCCTCGTTACTCCTCTAACGATTTTTGGCAGAACATATTAATCGAATTTTCGATGACCTAAATAAAGAGTATAATAAGCACATTAATATTTTTATATAAATCCGTTTCCGCTCTCGCCTCGATACATAATTGCAAATTTTCAACAATCGATGCCATATATTACTGAAGCACCCAAACCCTTGGTCGAATTACATTATGAATTGAGAATGAATAATGTTGCAGTGTGAAAGAAAAATACAATTTCCAATAGTTTTAGAGAGCGCCCTAAATATTGTTAAGTAATTTTATGAAAGAAAAGAGATTTTTTTACTGGAGAAGAAGGACCTTGAATTTAAATTTGTTGATGTGCTTTATTAGACAGGAAACTGTAAGTCGACATTATTTCGACAGAATCTTGACATATACATCGGAGTATAACAAGGGTTTGCTATATGGCTGAGAGGAAGGTTTGGTTACGCGAAGCAGGGTATTCAGAACAACCATATATACATATATATCTATATATATATATATATAT
>UCOH01009333.1:0-28474 GCA_900474275.1 Synergus japonicus
CTCGCTGACTGTTTGAGCGTGGATCTTGGTCGACTGAGGCTCGTGAGCGAGCATGCGCGTGGCGTCTGCGTGATCAGGTGACTCCTTGGAGAGCTCACTCTTGTGACGATCGTTCTTACGGTAGGAAGTTCTTGTACTTCATAAAGTTATTGTCGTCCAGAGTCGAGCTTGCCGTACCGGGCAAATATCAAATATCAAATAGCGAATATTGGATATTAAGTATTGAAAGGAATATATTGTCGAAACATCGAGTTATTGTGTAATTACGTGATATTGTCGACAAGGGATATTGAGGTCCAGTTGAGGACTATTGTCGACTAAACTATTGTAAGTACCATTTATTTGCTTGTTTATAATAAATGATTGGAACCTATTTAATTGATAATCGCTTGTGTTAGCTTATTTAAGGGTCAGCCCGAGTACCCATCCCAAGCTCTCCGCACGTTAGTCTTATTAATAGCTTTCGTTTTACCTTGCTAATCAGGTTTGGCATAGTTAAACTGGCGCCCGTTGTTTTAGTTGTAGATTTTATATTTTCTGGAGCCTCAACAGCCACCGACCCGGGCCGCGCTGAGTGTAAGGGTTAAGAAAAATTCTAAACCTTCTCACTTGGCGCCCAACGTGGGGCGTCACTTGGGCATTTTTGTCGACATTTGAATAATTGAGAGCCGCGTGGCAAAACCGAACATCGACCGCCATTTTCGACGTTTTACAGTTTTATGCTTTTGCCTGTCTTATTTAATTTATTTGCAGCTTTGTAGCTTTGATGATTGCGACGTGATTGCTTTTATAGTATGCTTGATTTTCAGATTTCAGTTTCTTGCAACTTGGATTTGAAAATAATTGCCTGGTACGCTTTTGATGTTGGTAAGCTCTAACGAGATTGTATATGTAACGTTTTGTCAAGGTCGAACAGTACAGATCTTGCTCTTGCTGTCCGGCCTAAGCAAAACAAAGATAACCTTGTTGTCGGTGGGAGACACAAGAGTTATCTATTATTGAAAAGAATATGCTCAGATCTATAATGCGTCTGAATATGTTAAATTAAATAGGAAATTCATTGTCGAACACTAGTGGGTTCGAATTGAATATATGAAATATTAAAAGGGTAAATCAGATCTTGCTCTGATTATTGATTATTTATTGTTGAAACGGATCTTGTTCCGGTAATTGTTGAATTGAATTTTTAATATGTGAGATCTTGCTCTGATCATTGGTTATTGATTATTTGGTATTAAAACGGATCGTGTTCCGCTAATTATTGAGAAGTTGAATTGAAGTGTCAGATCCTGCTCTGTACACTTTATGAGATTTAGAGAGTATTGATTTTTAATATGTCAGATCTTGTTCTGAAATTTTAGTACATTAAATTTGATCCTTTATTTGAATTGGCTAAATAATTTTCTGTTGTATCGACCGTCTTCTTGTTCAAATATCGAATCTCAGATCGGTGGCAAGGGACGTGGCGTTTCTTGAACACCGACCCCTAGTCGGCCGGGGTCGAGGGTTCCTAGTCCTGGATGAGAGTATGCAGTCTTGGAGCGCAGGATCGAGTTGCTTTCTAGTTGATTCGACGATATCATCTCGCAGCAGAACGGGTTGTTGGAGAGGTTGTTAACGCCTAGACAAAGTCCGAGGAATTTTGATCGCACGGGAAATCATGATAGTCCCCCACCACAATTACCACCTAACCAAGGGTCTGAAGCGGAAGAGACTTCGTCCGGGTTGCCCTCGGATGCAATACGTTCGAATTGTCTCACTAATGGTGAGAGGAATCTCGGTGTCGAGCATGAATCGCGTCGACAACATTTGAATCCTTTGACCAATTCGGGAGCCTTTACTCGTGTTAACGGTAATGGGGATGCACCCGTGATATTGGGGGTTAACCCGGTTTTTGATCCTACCGTGAATAATGATGGAGGTTCGGTGGAAAGGGAATTGAGGCGTGTTCACTGCGGAAGTCGAGATACAGAGCCTCTGATATCGACTCTGTATGGGCGACCTGGATTTCCTGGCGATAATTTTGTACACGGCTCGGATACGCGAGGTGTCAATTTAGGAAATCAGGCAACGGTTCCAAGACGTGTTAGGATGGTTATAGGCGAGCCAGACGCAAGTGGTCGAATGGTCGACAGAGAGGTTTTTATCACGGAGGACAGATACCGTGAGATCATTGAAAGTCAGAGAAGTTTACCTCAGAATAATCGGAATAATGCACCAAATTTTGGTCGTACATCGGTTCTTTCTGGTGATTCGCGTGGCTTACCTTTGTCAAGCCACAATTCTAATGCTTCTATATTAAGAAGGACAGGTTCCTTATTTTCCTGGCGTGGAAGTGATTCCAGCGACAACGAAGGACCACAAAGCGTAAATTTGAGCCGCTCACACGATTTTTCGACTGTAAATAGAATTTATGGGAACTACAATAGATATGATAATGACATGGCAATGAAAATTGGTCGAATAGTCAGCTCTTGGAAAATTTCTTTTCCTAAAACCGAGCGGAACCCGGAACATTTCCTTTTAATCCTGAAGGATTATTTGAGTACCAGTGGGATAGATAGGAATCTATTCGTTCCGTGTTTGTCGAAAATTTTCGAGGGACCTTATCGGTCATGGTACTTGGTAAATAAAAACTCATGGCGTACGTGGAGGGATTTCTCGCGTGCTTTCCGCTACGAATGTGGTGTGAAAAAGGATGACGCTGATCTTCTCCTTGAAGTTCACGATTTTAAATTAGAGAAGAATGAAACTCTGGCGGAATTTGCGTGTAGAGCCAGACTAATTTTTGAGCGTATGCAGTACCCACCGGAGTTTAGAGAACATGTGACGTTGCAGATTTTATCTGTAACGTCAAAAGATATAATTAGCTGGCACCGGAGACAATATTTATTTTGACTCGCGTGGTTATGAATATTAGCGACCAGAAAGAGAGCCAAACCACGAACTTTCGGAGCACTCTCGAAATTTATAACTCGATCTAATTGTCTTCGATTGTTATTTTTCTTTTATGTACACCTCGAGCGATTTTGTAAACTGATGAAATCAAGGACGACTTAAGGATAATGGAATTTAACTAGAAGGAAGGAAGGACGTTCATTTCGAATTCCGTCAGTACTCCCGCCAAACGCTAGAGTTCGCCACATCTCGGGCAGAGAATCTACCGTCTCAGGGACAATCACAATGTGCGGAGCCCTGTGTATCTAACGAATTCTATATTCTCACTTCTGGGGACTTGAAGAGTGAGATTGTGTTCACAATGCGTCCCAAGCATTGTGAACGAGTTCTCGAGAACTCTTTTAATGAAGGCTCAGCCATTCAAAGAATTCGCATTTAATATTTCTAAGTGCGAGCGTTGGGCGCAAAGCCGACTAGCTATATCGGTGACTAGTGACAGAACAATATTCAACTACGTCACTAGTCACATGACATTGATGACTATCGTGATTGGTCGGAATCAGCCGAATCTTCATGATGGCGACCTGTTGATTTCCGCCCACCTGTCAATGAACTTCCGCCTTCGTGTTCCTTCTGCACTCTCTTTCTGGAAGTTGAATTGCTCAGTTTACATTTGTTTCGCTGTGAATATTTAATCAGTTAAATTGTTGTCTGAAGACATAATTATCGTTGAAACAGGATATTCTTAATTGTATACTAACTATGGCTAAGGTATGAATTTTTGTTCTCGGCAAGTTCCGCAAAGTAGCATTTGTTGATATTCGTAATTTTGGAGCTACTTTGCCAAGCTTAGCCATTTTCTTTCTCTATTCTTGTGATTTCGAAGTGCTCATAACGATCTATTGCTCATAATGTAATGTTTTATCGCACATAATAGTTCATTGTTCATTTATCGATCTTATTTGATTTTCTCGTATATTTTTTGTCAATTATGGTCGTCGAGTTTAAATTTTAAAACGATCTCTGGTGCGGTTGTAGCGTTACGTAACGCGCCCATCAGACATACGTTCATAATGAGAATCGAATCTTCAATTCGATTCTCCAGTCTAAATTAAAACACAGTCTTTCCCATTTATGATTATTAGTCATCATTCTAACATTACCTTTAATAATGAATATTACAAACTACACATTTTCAATTGTATTATAAACTACCTCATTCTGGACCATGCTTACGTAATTATTAACATGAATTTGATTGTTCCTCAATAGAAATTGTTGTCTCCAATTATTTCCGTAATATCGATTGCCCGTGACCTTGAGATATGACCTGAGCTAGTAACTGTCTTATTTATAGGACTTTCAGGGTTTTGGAACTCATCGTTATTTATCCTCGATAAATAACTGGCGCAAAAATAAATTTGAGTTCCTCAAATAAAAGAGAATAAAATAAAAGCTTAAGGATTGTCGAGACGCAGTTCCGTACCTAGAGACAGGGCACGTTACAAACAGCTTAAACAAATCCTTACGAAATTCAATCCTGGACTGACTTTCGAACATATTAAACCAGTCTTTACAAAATTACACTGAGCTCTTGCATTATGTCAATGAACGTAATTATCTCTACCAAAGAATTGTCGAATATCAAAAGGCGCGACAAAGGTTCGGTCGAGGGGACTTCAATTGTGTCCAGGAGCAATTCGATGCGGACGACGAGTTCGACGAGTATTTAGCGCAGGATATCGCGGAAGCGGTTAATGAGTTTTCTGGGGACGAACAGGCTGCAGATTGCGATGCTTTTCAGCCAAGGCAAGCGGTGAACTCTAACAAGAGGTTTGGAGCTCAGAATTCTAAGTCGATGACTCGTCAAAGACTTGATAGAAATTTGGACCGACTTTAGAGGAAATCAAACGATGCAGATACCAATAAGGTTGTATCTGTTGAAGCGGTTGAAAGTCAACCTAAGGTCGAAGAGACTAAAACCCCATATGATCGATCCAAAACGTTCAGCTTCAATTACGGTAAACAGGGAAATTCGTCTAGATTTTGTGCGTCAGTACCGCAATTGGTTTGTTGCCTTTGTCGTAAGGTGGGCCATATAAATGTTGAATGCCCTGAGCGCCAGGGAAACGCCAAAAGCCCTCAGTAATTCCACCTCAGATTTCTGATATCAAGGGCAAAAGTGAGGAAAAACAAAGTTCTTCTCCAACTAGAGAAATTGGCAGTATGCAGCAAGTGACAAACATTGGTCAATCAAAGGACTTGGACGGTAACAGCAATGGTTTTATAAAGGAAGGGTTCAAGGATTATAACCCATTGGAATTGCGGTTGTTGGTTGAGATTCCCAGAGACTCGGAAGATTCGGGTTGTGAAGTGGAGCAAGTTCTACATAAAGAACAGGAAGGAGTTTCTGAGGACTCTGTAGCCTCACTTTCATTCTCAGCTAAGAGTTTCGGGGAGGAGGGGATCGTATCGAACGATACGAAGCAAGAATCAATTTCTTTTAGAGATTGATTGCCAAACGGATTTTCCCCCAAAGTCGTTCGACAATTAGCACAGAGAGGAGTATATCGACCTGGTAATGGTATTAGCGAACCAAAAAGGTCTGTCAGACTGACAGTCGAAATTAATATTTTCGGCAAAAAGATACGCGGCATAATTGACAGTGGGAGTGGAAGATCGTTCCTTAGCGAGTCTGCTTATGAACGAGTCAAAAAGTTTCAAATTCAAGAACCGACGGCTGATTTGACATCTCGCACAGGAGTTCGACTGGGAGATAAGTCGGTTGTCAAGGGACTCGGTGGAGTAGGTTTCGTGATCGATGTAGCCGATATTTATGGTCCGCAAAGGTTTAGCATTATGCCACAGTTGTCGGGTGATCTTATTCTTGGAATAGATTTCTGGCTTGATTTTAAGGTGTTAGTGGATCCATTTTCACGAACGTGGACCTTGAGTGGCAGCAAACACTACTAACCTATATCACAGAGTTTCACGGCTACTAACGAGTTGTGTGTGTTAACGGGGGATGGTGCACAAAAGCTGAAAGATTTCTTGGACGTCGAGTTTAAAAAATTCAGCAAGGAATCTATAGGCGAGACACCTTTGATAAAAAACGTGATCAAATTGGAAGATCCAACCCCCTTTCAACAGAAGCATTATAGTCGAAGCGAGATAATACGGAAAGATATTGACGAACAAATAGATAGATTGTTGAAGGCCGGTTATATCGTCAGAAGTAATAGCGAGTGGGCTTTCTCTCCAATAGTTGCCCCTAAGACTAATGGTGGATTGAGATTTTGTATTAACTATCAGCCCTTAAATCGACAATTCAAGAAACCAGCTTATCCTTTACATAACATGAGATCTATATTGTCACAGTTGCATCAAGCTAAAATTATATCGACACTGGATTTAAGTGCAGGTTTCTATCAGATTTCGATGGATGAAAATAGTCGAAAGTATACGGCGTTCGCGGCCGAGGGAAGGGGACTATTCGAGTTGAAAAAAATGCCTTTCGGTTTGACCGGCGCGCCTGCGACGTTTCAGCGTCTAATGGACGTCTTGCAGAGACGTTTTGGGGATCTGATAGCAGGACGAGGATTGCCTCATGAATGGAATGACCAGGTTTTTACATGTCTCGACGACTGGATAATAGTAAGTCACGATCTTGACGAGCATATATCCATGTTGTCTCTGGTTTTCGAAGTATTTAGGGAGACGATATTGGTAATCAATCGAGAGAAGAGTAGCTTTGCTTGTAGGGAGGTCAAGTATCTCGGCTATATCGTCGACGAGTTTGGTGTGAGACCTAATCCAGAGAAGATACGGCCGATTATTGATTTTCCGGTACCGAAGGATCGGACTCAGCTGAGACAGTTCAACGGATTGGTTAACTGGTACCATAGGCATTTAAAGAACATAGCCTAGATTCAGGGTCCACTAAATAAATTGACTAGTCCGAAAACACCTTGGAAATGGACTGAGGTTGAGCAGAAATCCTTCGACGAAGTTAAACAGGCGTTAATAAGTGCTTCTCGACTATATGTTCCAATCGCGGGACAACCCTTCGTCTTGTATACAGACGCCAGTGACTTTGGACTGGGTGCGATTTTAGTCCAGTTAGATCCAGAGACGGGAATTGAGAACCTGATCCAGGTTCTGAGTCGACCATTGAGAGGTGCAGAAAAGCACTATACAACAACAGAGAAGGAGTGTCTTGCGGTAGTTTGGTCCGTCGAAAAGTTGAGATGCTATTTAGAGGGGATGCCGTTTAAAGTCGTTACCGATCATCAGGCATTACAATGGCTGCATGGATTGAAGAATCCCATAGATCGTCTTGCCAGATGGGCAATCTACCTCTGCCAGCACGACATTACTGTAGAACATCGGAGAGGAACCACAAACGAGGCTCCGGATGCACTCTCCCGACGTAGATCCAGATGGTTGGGAAAAGGTCATTGAAAAGGCTATGCAGGGAAAGGTTCAGTTGAACACAATTTGTGATCAGAATTGGTATCAGACCAAATTTGACCTTGTTAAGAATAATCCAGATAGATTTTCTGAGTGGAAAATTGAGAACGACGAACTGTTCTATTATCGACCTGATTATGAAAAGGCTTTGATCGACGATGAACATCCTTGGAAAAAAGTAGTCAAGCTGGATGACGTTATGACTGTTCTTGGTAAGAATCATAATGTTCCACTGGCAGGACATTTGGGTCGTGATAAAACGCTTGATAGGATACGTCAAAGTTATTATTGGCCAGGTATGACCCAGGATGTTAGGTTTTTCGTCGAAGAATGCGAAATATTCCTGAAGGTAAAATACAATCAGAAACCTTTAAAGGGATTATTGACTACGAGGCCCTTATTATCACCCTGGGCACAATTGTCAGTCGATACTGTCATTCCGCAATCAAGATCTAAGCGAAGAAATTCAGATCTCATTGTGGTACAGGACTTATACACAAAGTAGGTCGAATTATTTTCTATGAGGCGTAGGATTGGGAAGTCGGTGGTTAGAGCGCTCGAAACTGTTTTCGATCGGTGGGGAACACCAAGGTCTATTATAACGGATAATGGCACGGAATACGTGAATAAAGATGTGAAAGCTCTTTTGTTAGCTAGAGGTGTAAAACACATCACGACTCCGATAAGATACCCCCAGAGTAATCCGGTCGAGCGCGTTAATAGGACAATTAAACCGATGGTTTCCGCGTTCATTAATAAAAATCATAGGGAATGGGACGAAAATTTGTCGAAAATCCAACTAGCGTATAACATCGTTCCACATTCGGCAGTAGAATATCGCCTTACTTTTTCAATAATGGTCGCGAAGCGGTAATAAAACATGTAACATAGTTCCCTGAAGAGGTCGACGATTCGACGATAAAGGAATCGGTTGACGAATGGTATGCGCGTATGGGCAAAATTGATGAATTTCGTCATTTCGTCGAAAGCCAAGTGAAGAAGAACGCGGAAAAACGTTTAGCCAAGGCCAACTCTGATAGAGTCGAGTCGGTTCAAATTAAAGAGGGAACTGAGGTTTATTACCCTAATAAGAAATTGAGCAAGATGTCTGAAGCATATTCTTCGAAATTAGCTCATAAATACGTAGGACCAGCTGTTGTTAGTAGAGTATGTGGGCCTGTTACTGTAGAGTTGTCGGATAAGTCTGGCAGAGTAGTTGGAAAGTACAGTATAACTGATCTCAAGATTCCACGCCATTCTTTGCGTTCTATATAATTTATGTTTTCAGTACGAGTCGACGAGCGGCACAGCTATTTCTCCTTCTGCAGGCTGCATTAAGGATATCAGCATCATGTCCGGAATTTCGTCTCCCAGCTCTACATGTTCGACAATAGCTCCGGTCTTCAAGCGAGTCTTGGAATTGAGGCGTCAGCAGGCGGAATTGGAGCAGAGGATGCTCACCCTAAAGCTCGAGCTCGAGGCCGAACGAAATCGCCTGTTTGAGCCAAGACATGAGGAGATCGACGATTCTCAGGTGGTGATTGCGGCTGGTTCCCAGATTGTTGAGCGTCACGAGTCTTTTGATTCGACTACGCAACAGATGCGAAGGGTTCTCCGCGACGCTCAAAGCTTTCTCGACGCCGATTGCGGTTCGGCGACATCGACGTCGACTACTGCGGTTGACAATTTAATTGAGAACGCTTCGTTGATGAAGGAGCGTCCAATCAGCCGTGAAGTGGAAAGGTTGTTGGAGGAAATTCGGAGTCGTACGCCACCTAAGCTGAAGCTGAAGAAGACACCAAGGGTTACGCCGGCTCAGATGAGAGCTGAGAACTTGCGGCGAAATCGGTTGCCTGCTGAGGGACACGCCAGTTTGAGGATCGACTCTGGTGAGGTCCGTTCGACGAGCTACCCAGATGCTCTCGTCACTCCGTCGGTGACTGTTAGACCGTTGCCGTATGACAAGGTGCCGAGTTTCGACGACGTTCTGAAGGAGTTGGGTGTACCGCAGTTGATAAATCCCACGGACGAGCAACAGCCTGTCTACTTGGCAGACTGCAGGATCGTCAGCCAGGCATTGTTGAAGGACCTCATTATGAAGAGGGCAGGGATTCTAGTCACGAGGATGGAGGCTAAGAGTGTCGACCGTGGCACCCAGACATTCGTAACCAACGTTGGAAAGCAGCGGGTCGTCGGGTGTATTAATTGTCGCTCTCGCGAGCATCATTTTAGCGAGTGTCGACTTCCTTATCGACCAGGATTCTGCAGGGTGTGTGGTTCCGAAGGTTTCGACACGAAGAACTGCATCTACCCTCATGGGATTGAGCATGAGCAAGCTTTGGGGAGATGCCCGGGTTGCTCACGAGACTTAAGTCTCTATTGCCCGGAATGCCCTGACTGTGTAACATCCGTTACGCGGGTTTGGTCGACTGGCTTCGGTTGAATTATGCAACTTGGCCAACGTGGTTAGTGCCGAGGGATCACCAATATTTGATTGGTGAGGGCGAGAAGGAGCTGAAGAGGAAGGTAAAGGCGAAGTTTACCGATACCGACGATTATCCGAATCGGCTGCGACGGTTTCTCATCCGTGAGAGCGCGCTTGAGGGAGGAGCGATGCCAGTAAATTTTGAGGCACCAAGTGCTGAGAGTCTCTCTGAGACCAAGAGAAAGTTGGCGGTCAAGGCTTTGACAGCGCTATTCGTCGCGAGGTCTCTCGACGAAATAATGAAGGAGAGACCGGATGTTGTTTGATTCGTTACCTAGCACTTTTCGACGATGTTTGGTCGAGTTCGTTTATATTTTTATACTTTTATATACGTATTATATTTTCTTATATTCGTCAATTTAAGGTCGTTCTGCCACATATATTTTAACTTCTTCGTTCGTCGATATTTAAGCCGTGCGAAGACTACTTTTGTCTCTGTTTAGCGTCGATTATAACTTTTGTTTCGTCAGTAATTTTGCGGCGTTATTAACATGAGCTTGGGTAGAAGTCTTTTTAGGAAGGATTCCAAACATTTTTTATTTTTCATTTTCATTTTCACTTTCACTTTCATTTTCATCTCACTTCAGGTCTTGCCAAAATTCACGGGGGAATTGAATTTTGGAATTTCTATATCCACCAAGTTTTTTAATTTTCAGAAACTATCAACGAAGAGAAAAGTCATATTACATATATGGGGAATTTCATATCAAGTGAACAAATTTTTGAAATCGATATCATCCGATTGGGCACAAACTTGCACAAAGTTTATTCCTATTGATTAGTAGTTGCCACAACAAATTTGAACTAAATCGGTTAAAAACTTGTCGAGTTGGAGGGGGTGATGGAAGTTGAGTTAGCAACGAATTTTAATAAATAATCACTCAGATGAATTCGTATTAAAAGATTTCACAATGCGTTTTTTTAAATGATTGGAATCGACACAAACCAAAAGTTAGAGTTTCCTTAAGGGGCTATGCTAGTTTCTCATTTTCAAAAAATCGATCTTTTTTCTTTTGCATTTTTCCATAGCTAATCATCCTGAAAATAAGTACCCAAAATTTTAAAACGATATCTGCAATAGTTTTTAAATGGGAGCACTTTAAAGCGGAACTGTTCATTAGCGCTAAGATAATTGCGGGCTACAAAACAAACAAAAAACATGTTCAAAAAATTTTTTAACTGAGTGAAAAACTTTCATACAAAAATAAAAGAGGCTCCACAGCAAAACAATTTCACGTTTCTTTTGATTATTTCAGCAGTTTGCACTGAAATATTGTTGAAACCATGCACCTCTTATATCCGGCTCGAAGGACCATATTATGTTAGACCGTATTCCGTCTAGATTGCACAGATTATTTAAAATAGTAAACAGACACGAGCTATGATTTTTACCAATAAACTTTTTATTGCTATATTGAATATTGTACATAAGAATTGCGGTCGGTAATGTAGTTTCTATTTTAATAATTCTAGAATAGGTAAAGAAGAACATTTACTGTGTCTACGTAACAAGGTACTTTTCAATTAATGAACTGTTTTAGCTTAATTTTAAATGATTTTTATATTATTTTTACTTAACCCTTTGAGTCTGTACGTGTCCAATCTAGGACATTTATTTTGTAGCGCTCCCCACAATTTCCTGACGGCAAAATTAGAAAGTTTTCGTGTTAGTATCTTTAATCCACGTTAAATGTAATTACTAGGACTCATAGGTCCCGAAATGTTTATTTTTAAGTTTTTTAATTTTTTTTTACTTTATGTACATTATTAGTCAGAATCAAAGCTAGATCTAAAAGGAGAGCACTTTCATCGAACTGGTTATAGATGCCGGACCTAAAGGGTTAAATTATATTTATTTACATTTTCGCAAGCTTATTACGATTTGAAAATTCGAAAATAAATTTTTCGGCGTCTGGGATTCCAACTACTTATAAACACTAATCTAACGATCCAACGTATCGAATGCAACTTAAACCGCACGGCTAATCTGGCACATAGAATAAAGTATAAATAAAGTATCACATAAGCCAGGATTGGCGAACACGAAACAAATTTATTCAATTTCTTCACATAATATAATTTTCTTCATAAAATATATATATTAATGAAAAATAAATATTCTCCGCCCACTATCCCAATCTTTCCTTTTGTAATATCTTCTTTTTCTGTTTCCTGCCCTCCTTCTCCGACGTTTTTCTTACTTCTCTTTAAACTTCTCTTTCTTCTTTTCCGATTTCTTTTCATCATCTTTTTTTCCTTCATTTTGTTCTTCAGTTTCCTCCACCATCTTAATTTAATTGCTATTTATTTCTAAAATAAAGAGAAATTTCCGGAAGTATAGCAAATAGAGACTTGTTAAATGGAGAAACCACCAAAAATTCAATCCATTTAAATTTTAATGAACATAGTTTTGTGGTTAAACTTTTGTGTTTTTGAAGGTCATCCCCAAGTTGAATTTTGTAATTATCATGTGTGTCTAGTCCGTTTCCGAGTTCTGGTATTTTAGAATTTTGAAGATACAACTTTTATTTTGCAGATCCTTACACAAGAAGACTGGAATGTTGTTCTCTTTAATGGAATGCAGAAAACATCACACTGGGCTGCACTTTACTTTGTTGCGTTAATGACTTTCGGCAATTACGTCTTGTTCAATCTGCTTGTTGCTATTTTAGTAGAAGGATTTTCATCCGAGGTAAATAAAATTTATAGTTTAAGAATAATTTATTGTTAATGTAAATGAGGAGGTTATCGCCAGATTAGGCAAATAATATATTTGGTTCCTAAAGTAATCTACAGTGTCACATCTGAAAAAATATTAATAGCATTCGTGTAAATATTGTAGAGATTAAAAAGGTTGTTCTTATTAATTGTGAACATCATTAGCCAAAATGTTTGCAATTTGACTATAACCTCTACATTGTGACCAACTCTTATTTGGAACACATTTTATTGAATCTGCGAGATTCCCTTTATCCTTATTTCTTGGAAATTTATTAAATATTCTCAGAAACATTAAATTAGTTTTAAGTGAATGAATCATGTAGAGATAAGAACGCTATTATTCGAAGGAGACGTTAATTTTCGAAGAATGTATATAAACAGGGAATAGCTGAGAGAGAGAGTACATGTGATTATCAAAACAAATCCGTATATTTATAAATCAGTAATGACCCATAAAATTTCTATACAAGTCACACAATCAAAATTCACACATTGAGAGAATCGAAAGCCTTTGCAAGAATAATAATCAATAAAGCGATCAAGCTTCGATTTCTCAAACCGACAGTTACGAATCTTCAAAATTCAAATTGCACATTATAAAATCATGACGAATCAAACGAAGCGATCAAAAAATATACATGAAAAAACCACACAAATCAGTCATATCATATATCGATTTCAGAGAATATAAAGATCCGTAATAAATCATTACCCGATTGGCCAAAATCCAATCAAGTCATAGAAACATGTTCAAATATAACACACATAGAATTGTAATAACGATAAATTAAATTCACAATAAATATACAATGGCGAATAAAAGATCGATCACAGAGGAATTCAATCAAAACTCACGGAGTACCCTGTACTCAAATCATTGTAGATCGAGGAGTTTGTCGTTGGTTGACCTGGATCAAGATTTAGCGACGAGAGAAAACTTGATTGCGTATAAAGGCTCGCTCAGTTACTCCTTTTCCACAGCGTTGACGTTACAACTTCCCTCCATCGATCAAATTTGAGATGATTAAATTATGTTTGTAAAAATATGATGAAATGATAAATATATATCTCTGTAATTATATACATATACCAGCCACAATTCAGAAATAACAGACACCGATTTGAGCACAACCGATCACTTTTCGCACAATAAAAAATCAACTATGAATTTTACTATGAATATTCATCTTATCCGTTATTTTTGTGACGGCATAAGCGTGGCAGGACCTGTCTTCAAAAGACCACTCTGAGTAGCAAAACGAGTGTGATTTCTGGTTCTCTGCTCGCCTCGTCTTCACCTCGGATAATTTGAATTTCCCTTACTATTTAATTGAGCTTGTGAGATGATAGGCCGGCTCTTTTCGCGTCACTCTCACACAAATCTTTTCATAATTTCTAGTTTAGGCGCGAATTATAAGCCGATCTCCTCAACATTTATCTTATTAACTTGTGATGTGGCAGATTTTCTACACATCACAAAATTAAAATAAATCCTCCCAATAAATATTTTCTGATAAAGGCTGACACTTTTAATAAATTCGGCACTCCTCGTCTCTTGTTATTTCTTAGAGTTAAAAATAATTTTATTAATATATATTATTTTATCCCCACTTTTATGTAAACTATTGTGAGGTGAGGAAGAACCAAAATTACTACCCCTATGGTTAATAGGTCGGTAGGTTTATCTTATATTTTTATGGCTCTGAAATGGAAAAAGAGCATTTTTCTGGCCGTATGTGCCTCTTTTTTTTGTTTTATGTTGGAGCAATTCGGAATCCACCCTACATCTGCGGTTTGAAGCAAGGACTTCCGTTCTCCAATGAGGATTCAGCGCTTCAGCTACCCTCGTACAAGTTTTGGTTTCGTACGCCACGATTGATCCCCTCTCTTGAGTACAGAGAGGAGAGAATTTCTCCTCTGCGAAAGCGACTTGGCTCTGCGAGGAAAAGAGAGGACTTTTGAAGAGAAGGAAAGACAACAGGGCAGACCAATGGGCAACGATCTTCAGGGGCGATCTCTACTTCTTATCCTTATCAGATACCAATTTACAGTTCACGCGCAGTCAGATTCCCCCCGTTTTTGATGAATTCTCCCGATAAACGACGCTTAGATCGACACTCATTTCTCTTCACTCGTTTTTTCTAATTTTGTAAATTGAAAGTGTCGGCCGTATCGTAATTTTGTGTAGTGTTCTGATACCTCGCTGTATTCGCCTTGCTGTATTCTTCGATTTAAATGTTTGAGTTTTTATCTTTTACGATCCAGCCAAGTTATCTTATTATGATTATTGTTTCTAACTCCTTGGCTGAATCGATATTTTATATTTTCTGAATTATTATTGCCCCATATAGAAATTATGTTTTCCCTGTAGAATATAGTTATAAATCCGGAGTGCCGAAACCATGGAATATTCCCTTTAATGTCTTTAAAGATCTTAAAATTATATTTATGTAAATTTTCCCATTATAATGATCCCTGATTAATGATATTAAACCCTAAAATTATATTTATGTAAATTCTCTCATTATAATGATCCCTATTTCTTAAATTCTATTCTATTATTTATTTTAGAGCCCCAATAATGTATAAAGATCCTCCCTATTTTATAAAATATTTTTATCTTAAATTATTGACAATATTATATATATTTTTTTGTTTTATTATTGATTTGTTTCATTTGAATAAATTGTCATTTTATTTATTTTAAATATGGGCTTTGTTAGTTAACGTCCCACCCCTCTCTATCGTTGTCTACCTTTGATTTTGAATTTTATAGTTTTCTTTATTAAAGTTGAATTTTGCTAGTTATAATTCAGATTCCTGAACTATTATAAACAACTGTCCCAAGAAAGGATTAATAGTCAGTGAGGTTGCTTTGTTTGTTTAAATATATTTTTTTTTTTGACTATAACTAGCATAATTTAATAATTGTCCCAAGAAAGGACTGGCGCCCAAAATATGTTAATTTCCTTTTTTTTAATTTTATCTTCTGCCTGGCTTAGAGGCCTAATTTTATTGAATAAAAAGCCACGTCACAAACTACACTGAAAAAACTGGAGAGTCAATTTTATTATCTCGAGGATTAGACTGATCATATTTGAGCCATCCAGAGCAAAAGGAAAGTAAGTTTTGTTGCATAGGTAGAGTGTGACATAAAAATCAGAGAAGCAAAAGAAATACACGTTTAATTTTAGTGGTAAAGCGATACAAAACTGAGTTAGAGGAATAGGCGGACAGAGTAAAGTTGGTGGAAAAGAGGGTCATATTTCGTTCAGTGATAAAGCGGTACAAAACTGAGTTGGAGGAAAAGACGGATAGAGTAAAGTTGGAGGGAAAGAGGGACATATCTCCTTCCAGAAAATTATTTTACGACTCAATTGTATCATAAATAATTGATTTGGACAATTAAAAATATAAGTACTGCTTTACCACTGAACGAGATATGTCCCTCTTTCCCTCCAACTTCACTCTGTCCGTCTTTTCCTCCAACTCAGTTTTGTACCGCTTTACCACTGAACGAAATATCCGTCCGAAATACTCTGTTCGTCTTTTTCTCCAGAAGGGTGTATCTTAAATTATGTAGCTCCAATTAAAGTCGAGTAAGCAAGTTAATATTTAACAATAGTTTATTAATTCAAGAAGAAGTTCAACATCGTTAAAATTGGATAGGAATTTAAAATACATATCATGTGTACATGTGATCTCTCTGAATACAAATACATTAAAAATTGTTGTTCTTTTTCGTTTGCAAGTAACCCTGCACTTAAGGGTGTTGGATCAAAATTCTAGCCCCAAAATTAAATTCCTCATTTTACTCTACAATTATTGGAATTAAATAACTTTTTGCTCTGTAAATGTATTCTATTTTCAAATAGAAATGTATTTATAGTAAAGCGAAAAAATTTTTATATTTAATAGTTTCTTCGTAAAATGAGGACATCAAAATTAACCTACAAATTAAATTTTTTAATTTTACTAAAAAGTATTACAATTACAGATTTTTTCGCTCTGTACCCATAATCCTATTTAAAATATAAGTAGCTATACAGAGAGAGAAAATATCTAATTACAATATTTACTTAGTAAAATGAAGAAATCATATTTTAAAGTTAGAACTTTGATCTAGCAACTTTAAAACTCAGTATTAAATTACACTAAAACGTAAATTAGAAGTTATCAAATGTATCACTGTACGTTATGGACATTTTTTTTCGTTTTACAATATCGAAGCACTCACTCTACGTTATAGCTATTTTTTGACGTTTTTTAGTTTGCGAGTACGGAGTAAAAATACGCTTAAAACTCCGTATTAAGGGGTTAGTATCAAAGTTTTCACCTTTTAAGAATTTTTTTATCAAATTTAAATTTATTTTACAGATCCTAACTTTTCACACATGATTATAGATATAAAAAAACCATTACAATTTTTTTTTAATAATAAATCTGGCTGGTATGGTTGCCGGAAGTTACCCATTTTAAAAACTGACGTGCATGATTCAGAAAAAACTATTGCACCAATCGAGCTGAAATTTGGATATGTTATTCTACACATATGTCGCTATCGCATGAACCAAAGTAATTGAAATCCGAAGAAAAATAAATATAATGTAAAAAATAACATGTATTTCGGCCAACTTCATAGCGTTACTTTTACATGCATTTGATGCATAATCACAGGTTACGCATGAAGTGAGCGACAAGTCGTGAGTATTCTCGACTTGGCGCGAGGATTTAAATTCTCATTTCACTTTCTATAAACGAAACACGCGCGCTCTAGCGGGCGTTTTGTCTCGTAAATATAAAATGACCGTCTTGAAAAACTTTTACCTTTTTTTAACCTAAATTGTTTTTAAAAAGGGTTAAATATTAATCAATAATCATGATTATTACGTGTAACGAAACATCGATTTTCAGTGTGGGTTAAGCATCTCGAAGGGAGCCCTTTACAGTACAGGAGCGAAAGCACTGCAAAAGTAGTATCGAAAGTGAAAGTAGTACCGAAAGTAAAACAGGGTATCCTAAAATAGATATAGATATCCTAAAATATCTAAATAAATAAACAGGAGATTGTCTCTCCCTACCTCCCACCTCTCTATCTTATCCTGTCATATTTTATCCTATCGTATGGTATCCTATCATGTTCTGTTGTATTTTATTCTATCGTAACATGATGGGACAGGATAGGATTCTATAAGACAGGATACGATAGGATTCAATAGGATACAATAGGATATGATAGAATACAATAGGATATAATACGATAGGATAGAATACGAAAGGAGAGTGCGGGAGGAGGAGAGAGAGTATTTCCCGAACACGCTTACGGGGCCCCAGCCAGCTTATTTCTCGCCATCCTGGCTGTACTAGTAGACTAGTACAAATTCGGACTATTGTTTCGAAAATCGAATTCGATACAGTGGTCATGAAAAGCTTTGTACTTTACACGTCGCGAAACAGGCAATTATCGGACTCGTGTCCGATAATTGCCTCCTTTCGCGCCTTGTAAAGTAAATAGCTATTGAGTTTCCATCTTCTGTATGCATTTTATGTATCCTTTCCCTTCTATAAAGTATATATTAAATTATTTTATTACATATTAATATATAATAATTAATACAACAACAATTAGTAGAATATTATTAATATAAATATGTAACAATGGTTTATCAATAGGTCCTGCTTCAACTTTCAAAACGTCAATAAAATCGACTGGCGTACAGTTAATGGTTCGTTCCGCCTTATCTATGTAATCTCCATATAGAGTTATAATGCTGAATTTTTGGACACTGAACTCTAATATATTTATTTTCTATTTCGGATTTCTGAATTTTATGTTAGAATCCTTTAAAGTTACGCCTGTAATTTCTAGAATCTATAAAATGAACATAGTTTAAACATAAACGCTTATTACATTGCACCGTAGTGAGACGAATCATGTCAAGTGGGCACCCTAATTTCCAACCCAAGCAAATGTTATAAAATAATTATATCAATCGAATCTTCACACTAAAAGTAATTCATAAAAGGAGGACTTTCCACAATAGAATTTGTTTAAATAATTGTTTTCGTGCAACAAACATTTATGAGTTTTTTTCGATAATAATTAATTGCGCTCAAACTATTGAATATTTTTAAACGAAATTTTGTACACATACTATTGAAAGACAGCTCTTTCAGATAAAAAGTATTGCGATGCTCAATAAACAATTTTTCCACATTTTTAATAACATTTTTATAAACAATTGGCATAATTATTAACTTCTCAATGCTCTGAATGTCTAAATCTTTAGTGGTACATGTAAAAACTATTCAAGACTGATAATCCGAAGAAAAACTTCACTTCCCGCCATTAAATACCTGATATGGTCAATTGTTTTTGAAATTTTGTTTATAAAATAACAAATTATTTATTGTTTTTCATGAATTCAGTTAAAAATCAGTTTCTGTCTATAAATGATTCATATTTAGGCGAATAAATTGACGATTCACTGTCAATCTCTGTTTTTCAAAATTGAGCCTAAAATCATTAAAAGTTCAAGATGTTTATATATTATAATATATATAAAATAAAAGTTAAAAAAGAAATTTAATTATGAACTTTAGTTGTGAAGATATAAAATTATATTTTAGTTGTAAAAAATAAAAAATGGTTTTATAAATCTATATTTCACACAGACTTATCAAAATTGTCGATTGCATTAAAAGGAACGTGTAAAATAATAATTATAATTAACTGCATACTTTGTAATTCGAACTACACTAAGTGTGCGTACTACACAAACATTTTAGGCCCTGTATTTTACATATTGATATTGTGCAAGGGACATTTTTTTTGCAAAAATAAAGAAAAATTTAACTCAAAAATAACAGATTGTTCTTAGCTGTTTGATCAAAAAAATGATAAAACACTAATTTAGAAATTTCTAGGGAAATTTTTAGATATTCGTAATCGTGAAGAATTACAGATTTAGAATTTATCACTATCTTAGTGTTCATATGAAAATTAAAAAAAATTATTTAAAAATTCTGGTCGGTTGTAGAGGGGGTATTCAATGCGTAAACTCTGGTGGGATAGAGAAGGGGTATTCATCGCGTAAACTCCGACTCTCACATAATATACTGTGAGTCATGGTGGCGAGTAGGACAAATAAAACGGACCAATTATTATTTTTTTTTATTTTCATATTATCATTAAGATAATGATAAATTCGAAACATGTAAATTTTAACGATTAAGAATATCTAAAAATTTCCCTAGAAAGTTCTAAATTACTGTTTTATCATTTTTTTTATCAAAGAGCTAAAAATAAGCTGTTATTATTGAGTTAAATTTTTCCTTCTTACAATACTAAATAAAAATTTTAATTTCAAATTTTATTTTCGTCATAAAAAAGAGAATAGTACTTTTCATTAAAACTGCTCGTTTTTAGCTATTTCACGAAAAAAAAAAATGTAAAAATTACTATAGAACTTTTTAAGGAAATTTTTAGATATTCGTGATCATGAAAACTTGAAGATTTCGAATTTAACACTATCTTCATGATAATATTAAAATTACAAAACAAATTATTTGTAACGTTTTAATTCTTCTACATGAACTTCAAGGTTTGTCGTACTGAATCCCCCCACCCTTAATACGTCTTCGTCACTCACACATAAGTTGGAACGAACGGATGCGTAGAACGGCAGCGTAGACCGCGCGCGTTAGATTTTAACTTTGAGTCTGGATTCACCATTAAAACATCGACGTTATTGACCAATTCACGTTAATAGTATCTGTGTAGTGATCGAAGTTCCTTCGACTAAATGCTAGTACGATCGTCGTATAAGTCGTTTATTTTCTATTCACAGGGAGTTCTCTGGGGCAAAGTAATAATGTACTTCTCAGAGACAATAGTCGTGTTTGAGTTAAATAAAAGAACTTACGAGTGGATTCGATCTCTGCTTTAGGTTTGTGTATCGCTCGATTAGTAAATGAAATAACAGCCCTTACTCTAGCAACTATAATCTTTGTAGTTTGGATTATTCCAAGGGATGGATGGAGGAGTTAACGGTGAGGGGAAAAATGAGCGTTAAATGCGGATTAGTTAAAATATATACAAGTGGCATTTATTCAGAAAACTTACATTACAGCACGAAGTGCGAGCAAAATCTATCAGCTTGAGCGCCTACTCCAGAAATGGTTAACCCTACTAGTGTGACGGCCACGTCGTCCACGGCCGGTCAGTGCCGATCCAATGCGTGAGGATCGAGGGGGCATACCGTAACAGCCATGTTACATCCCCCCCTTGTGGGAGTTTGGGTCCATACCCGAAACTGCGTCAGAACGCCTCAGCTCTGACTCCAACTCAAAGACCGTCTCCGGGTCCACGTTGATTTGCAGGATTCCATCCTCACCATCAGAATCCTGACTCCTCTTCGTACCACGCTCCACCTGAATCCTTTATACCTCCTTAAATTCCTCCCTAACCTTATTCCAGTTTCCTTTACTATACCTTGTCCTGTCCAAGTTAGGTACCACGTAGTTATGTTTGTGTTTGAACGGTCTCTCAGTACAGAAGGTATCGTGGAACAGATAGAGTTGGCCCGGAATCTGCCTAAGACAGGACTGACAACGGAATTCAACCAACGATGAACTTTTCACATCCCTCGACTCCTTACCCAGCTGATTTCCCAACCTGTAACAGTCAAAAAGAAAAAAACTTTCTGTTTGGGCCAAGTAAAAAGTCAACATTCCTGTAAAGTTAGCCCTTTATTGTCGGCAAAAAATTTAACCAAAACTAAGTTTTCTCTTGCGGGTTATAAATTTTCCCAATGGGTTAAACAAACACTCCCCTAACGGGTTACATTGACGTCGGCTTGCGGGGAACGGTTGGCGTCGGCCAAGCCTTTCGCTCTTCCTTGAGGCGACGGATCATCTCCGCAACTTCAGCGTTCCTCAGCGCTTTGAATTCCGCCAATTCTGCGATTGAGGCCCGGAGCTCTTTTTCCTTCATTGCCGCGATGGTCCGGGGAAACACCCTATGGATGTACTCGTCATCCCTGACGAATACTAGCCCCTGGGACTCCGAGGATGAGCTCCCCGAATCCTCTGGTCTCTCCGCCCTCGGCAATTCATGTGTTGTTGGCAGCATCATCTGGCGCACATGGCGGTGCGTGCGGAACGAGATTTGCCTCTGCGGCACCCCCTGGTTACGCAGACGCAACCATTCCACTGCCTTGCACCGCTGGATGTGCACTTGGCCCTCGTCGCTGTCACTCTTCAGGTACAGCCAACACCTCTTTCCCCGTAATTCAAAAGAAAAATATCTGTCCAAATGTCTTTCTCTAAAGTATGTTCTACCAGAGTTGGATAAAGTCATTCGTATTATGAGGTCGCAGTGCCCACCTAAGTCACTGTGTGTACTGTATTAACCTATCCGTTTTTTAAGTTGATATCGTTTATATTCCAAGTTTCTACACTTTTACTTTTAACGTTTTTCAATTCATAAATAGTTAGAGAAGTTTTCTTTTTAATATAGAACGTACCCTCAAACTTATCGTATAACTTTCCCGCTTTTTTATCTGCTTTGCTTGATAATTTATTTACGCGTTTTAGGACGTCGGCCCTATTTTAAACTCTAGCGGCCTTCTTCTTAAATTATAATATTTCGCTTGTCCATCGTTCATCCTATCTAGGTTTCTTTGAACTTCTTCTATAATTATTTGCAATCTTCTAAGTCGATCCATCCAATTGTCGATTTACAAATGCGGGCGTAAATCCCGTCGCAGCATTTTTACTTGTATTCACAGCGAATTGTAAATCCTCCAAATGCTCCTCCCACGATACATGATCATCCTCAACATAGGTTTTGATGATTCGCTTAATCGTTCTGTTGTACCTTTCCGTAGGATTAGCTTGCGGATATTTTGACGTTGTCGTATGTCTAATGGCGAACTTTTCTGCTAATTGTCTTATTGTCTTATTGACAAATTTCGTTCCATCGTCCGTCAACAAGATTCTTGACGTTCCCAAATGCGAAATTATCCGTCTATGAAATTCTGTCTCAATGGTATTACCATTCGCTTTCTTCAAAGGAATTATTTTTACCCATTCGGTGAAATTGTCTACAAACACCAAAATATACTGATTCCTTCGTTTCTTTGAATAGCTACCCGACCAAAAATAATTTTCTGCGATTCGCGCGTAGGTTTTTTCGAACCGTAAATGTCCTGCTTGAGAGCTATCGTGGTTCTCTTCTAACACGCGTTGCTGCAGTCTTCTTGGAATTAAAAAATTTCCAAGGACTCGAATCTGGAAGTAAATTAGACTTCAAAGGGTCTGGTCTAAAAAAATATAACTGTGCATCTCGCACCCTCCAGTTCTGGTTTTCCTCAGGTTCCTTAGTCACCAGTCTTACCTTCGTTTTATACCAGTCGTCCGTTTCATCCTTCAAGTCTATCGTTGTTTTCTCGATGCTGCCGGTCGGATTTTTTAGGTTATGAAGCCATTTCAAAGCCTGGTGATCAGTCATGACCTTGAAACTATAACCTTCTAAATACGGTCTAAATTTTTTTATCGCCCATACCTCGGCTAAACATTTTAATTCTGATGCTCAGTATCTGATCTCCTCGGAATTCCTCCCTCTACTCGCATAAGCCACTGCATAATTTTCTCCATCCATGTTCTGCGTCAGCACTGCTCCTAGCTCTATTGTGCTGGCATGTGTTTCCAACTGAAACGGGTACTTGAAATCTGGTGCTGTAATATTGGTGCTGAAATTAATAATTTTTTAACCTTTTCCAAGGCCTTCCGTTGGTCTGATCCCCACTCCCATTTTCTATCTTTCCTTAGTAGTCTATTAAATGGTTCCACTACTTCTGCGAAATGTGGGATAAATTTGTGTTAGTATGACAATACCGTCCAAAAAACAAAACACAAATGGTTTGAGCTCCGGGGTTATGATTTTGTCCATAAGCTTCCGGAATGTGGCTGGTGCATTGGTCAGTCCAAATGGCATTCTATTAAATTGAAACATGCCCTTACCCGGAACTGAAAATGCAGTTAACGGCTTGGAATTTTCTTCTATTGGGATTTGCAGATACTCCAATTTAAAATCTATTTTTGAAATATATTTTGCCGGTCTTAGTGTATCCAAGATCTCATCCATAATCGGTATTGGATAAAGATCTTTTTTGGTCACACTATTTATTTTCCTAAAATTTAGGCATAATCTATATTTCCCGTTAGGTCTTTTTATCATCACAACGGATTCGACCAATCCGAACAAGATGGCTCAATTATTCCTTGTTCTATCATTTTGACAATTTCCTCGAAAATAATTTCTCTTATTTTCGGGATTACTTGATAACATCTTTGCTTAACCCTTTAACGCCCACTGGGACATATATGTCCCAAAATGGTATTCAAAAATCTATAACTCCGTCAAAAATTGAGATAGCTTTGTTTTCTCTTTGGTATAAGGTACCTATGTGTTTCTAGTATAACTACAAGCATTCATTCACCCTCTTCGAAATCTATTAATTATAACTCCAAAAAGCACCCTGTTTTCAGGTGTAAACTTGAATTTTCATTCAAATTCGATGAAAATTGGTTTGCGAAAGCTATTTGAAAATACTAATTACGATAAGAACATAAAAATATATATTCACCCTCCTACGCCCAATTTAGGGGTAGGTTTCACCCCCTAAAATAGATAAATACGCTTCCACAGGATCGATTTCCATCAAATTCGTTATAAAGTGAGATTCAGATGTGAAAACAATAATACTCGCCTTGAATTACAGAAACATCCCTTATACCAACCCTTCATCCCTGTGTGGAAAAATTTCGGGGTGCTGGCAGGCACGTCCCTCATTTGAATGGATATATTGTACTCGGAGTATTTTCTTAAAGTGAATCGTATTTCGAGTGGAATTTCTGGAAGAGGGGTTAAAAAAAATCATGGGTGCAAGGAACTCAATATTTTCAAAAAATGATTATTATTGCAAAAGATAAGATACGAAAACATTCACAGAGCCTTTCCAGCTTTGTGAAAATGATTGGTGCTTCTAGGGTGTGTGCCTTTCAGGGCGAATGTTTTGGTATAAAAGTCAATGTCCTATTGCAGATTTAAAGACTTACAGTGTTGCAGGTGGCTCGAGTCGCAAGGGTCAGTTACATAAATATGAATGAAATAATGTTTATCATTATAATTATGGCTTATAATGTAATGATTATATGTTGTCAATGGTGATGATGATAATGATTAATTACTTAATAGTCAATTAATTAATAAATAGTTAATTAATAATTAATTAACTAATGTCATGCTGACATGACATTACAATAATGATCATTTTTTGAAAATATTGACGTTCTTGCACCGATGATTTTTTATTTTGTAATCCTCGGTGTACAGATTGTCTTCACAACAACCCCAAAAAACACACCCTAGCAGTACCAATCATTTTTACAAAGCTGGAAAGGCTCTGTGAATATTTTCGTATCTTATCTTTTGCAATAATGATAATTTTTGAAAATATTGAGGTCCTTGCAACGATGTTTTTTTTGTGGTTCCCAGGGTATAGATTGTCACCACAACACCCCCATAACCACACCCTGGCAGTACCAATCATTTTCACAAAGGTGGGAACACTGAATATTTTAGTATCTTATTCTTTAGGAAAATGCTCATTTTTAGTTATCATATTTTCCGCATTCAACCCCTTATATCTCGAAAACTTATGAATTTTGCCAAGTTGCCATAAGGATTTTTTGTTCAGAAGACTTTTAACTACATTATACCGCAGTTTTAGCCAATTTGACAGGGGCCGGATTTCAATGTAAAATGTGCGGGGTTCATTTCTATGTTTTTGGTGCAAAGGGATGAAAATACAACCCCTTAAATACATGCGAAGCTTTTTACTGGTTGGAGGTGACTCCTGTCGATATTCTGAAATATTTCAAGTGCAAATATTCCTATCCAAAGTTCTCCAACTTCATTTTCTAACTTAAGGGTGGTTTTCAGCCTTAAGGGCGGTTTTGTGTGGAGTGAAAATAATGGCGTTTTTTTCTGTCATCTGAGACCCTGTTACACTCCAAAACAGTTGTTATTTGGATAGAAAGTGGGTGGAAATAATTCGGACGTTAAAGCGTTAATGAGCGAGTGCCCTTGAACTTCTATTCTATGTTTAGTTAAATGAGTTGCCCTATGATGCTTCTCCAATTCGGATTTTAACTTTTCTTTCAAAATGCTTGCCAATTTCTGTTGTTGGTTTCCATTTAGCTCGTTTATCCCTGCGGCTATTTCGTGACTATTTTCACTCTAATTAATCATTCAAAGATTAATATCTTCCTCAAAGCTAAGTTCTCAACAACTGGAGTTGTATAAATTCCTAAATTAGATAAACACTGTTAGAAATTTCTGTTGTGATTTCACAACAAATGTAATGGTAGTTTATTATCAAGACGTAATGTAATTTCACAATACATGAAATTGTACCTTTACAATAGAGTATTGTTAAATTACAACAAATGTATTGTAATTTCACAACAACCAAAAAATCTGCATTACAATACCTTTATTGTCAAATTACATTACATGTATATTAATTACATGTATTATAAATTTCATATAATTATTCGTAAAAATTTCTGCTAATTTGAATCAGTAATTTAATTCTTACATTCCACACATTTTTTAAAGTATGAAATTAAGTTTATTGTAAGAACAAAAAACTTTTGGAAACAAAAAACGAATGAAAACTATAATATAAATGTAATATCCAAAGTTATTTAGGATGGACGCTGAATTTGTCAGTATATTTGCTTAGCTGCATTGTAAAATTGTATACTTTTGTGCTATATGTTTTGCTGCGACGGTTCGATTTTAGCATCCTCTTATCTCCCACCGGAGTGTTGATTTGCGATACAATTCTGTAATAATAATTTATAAACAATTTTCATTAAATTCAACATTTCCAAAAGATGGGAGCAAACCAAATTAAGAATTTCTTATAAAATTTTATAAATATTACCTCTGTATGAAATCGAGAGTTGTTTCAATATCTTTTGGATAAGAAAATTCAAAAATATAGTACGACAAAATCAATATAAAGAATCCTTCCAGAGCATCGCAACAAAAAATCATTTTGTTCTTTTTGATGATAGCAGTACAAGTTGTCGTCTCATCATATACGGATTTCCCTGAAAGTAATGAAATTTTATAATTAATATAAGTTCTGTAAATTATCAAAATCTAGAGAATATATATATTCTATATATATTCTATATATATTCTATATATATTCTCTATAATACAACCTATATTATAATCTTTGAACTGGATTATAATTGTGAACTGAGTTACTTGATTTTTAAAAACTTGACTTTAATTTACTTTTAATATAATTATAATTAATTTTAAATGATCCATTTGAGCGCCAGCTTGTTTTTCTCAAAAACAAGCAAAAGTACCTGTAGGTAATCTAACCGAATTTATTTTAAACAGCCCTATAAGCTAGCACAGTACCGCGGAGAGGGCAGGGTAAGGGAACACTCACTGAGAAACCGTATTCATAAAAAGATTAACAAACAATATTTATTCACAAGAATTTAGTTAAACTATGAAATTAATAACGAAGTATAATGATTTGAGCAAGATTGAGATTGACGAACCACTGTTCGTCAATGTACAGCGTACCTCGAAACAGCGAAAAAGAACGAGATATAATTTTATGACATGAGAAAAATCACCAGGAAGAAAGTAGCGAAATTAGTTACCTGAACTTACGAAGGCGTGGCAAAGCACGCGCTTTCCACGAACTTATCCCCTGGTCAAGTTCGGCATCTTTATAACTTCGAAATTCAATATTCAATCTGGCTTACAAGCCGAAACCAAACAGATTCCAAAAGTATTCACTGGGTGGCTTCCTCACCACACCCAGGGTAATCTCAGAAACAAATACAATCACTGACGAATGTGAGAACTTAGCACAAAAATCAAAAGGTCTTACAACGAACGACTACGAGCACAGAGTGAACGAGACAACTTCTCTCTTCCTGTCTCGTGGCGTGCGCGGAAACAGGCAGCGCTACGAAGTTACTGTGAAACTGAAATAATATAAAGTAAATGGTAATAATTCTTCGACGACTGGTAATTTGTCGACGGTCGGTCCCACCGATGATTCTGCTCTGGGCCCCGAGATGGTGCTGTGTGAGTTGTCATCCTCCTGGTCGTTCGCGTGCACGGGAATCACATCCATGCACCTTGACCAGGATACTCTTCGGGCCTTTACGATGCGGATAGGACTTCAGTGTAGTGTGAAAGTGTGTGTGTGACTGTAACTCTGAGCCCCCCCCATGGCTCAGAAATAATATGAAACAAAAGAAGTCTGACAAATATAATAATAAATCGAGTGAATGTTTTTCCAGGTTCCGGATTGCTGGCTGATCGTAAGCTAATTGTTAGAGAGCTCATGTGCTCCAATCAGCTGACAGGTTGTGTGCAAACAACCTAACACTCTGTGCTAAGAGTTTATCGCGAATAAAGTTAATTTTACGTTAAAATCTTATAAATGTGCGTGGTATAAAATATACCACGTCACAATATATATATATATATATATATATTGTGACGTGGTATATTTTATACCACGCACATATTTAGTATTTAGCTTTTTAAATTCACTTGTTTCGCGATAAACTCCCAGCACAGAGTGTTGGTTGTTTGCACACAACCAGTCAGCTGATTGGAGCACATGAGCTCTACGAAATCAGCTGACCAACCAGACAACAATCCGGAACCTGCAAGAATTCATTCACTCACACCACAATTAAAAGATGACACTTTTTTATTTGTTGCATATTAACTCTGAGCCACTGGAGCTCAGAGTCACACACACACACACACATGATCAC
>UCOH01009334.1:0-33061 GCA_900474275.1 Synergus japonicus
CCAATAGACCGTGGATCCAACGTTGCCGAGAGGTATGCCAACTCGGGTGATGCACCTAGAGGTATGCCTCTAGGCGTGTGCCGGAACTAATTGGTATGCCACTAGCCCGGACTTTCCCGCGTTGCCGAGAGGTAATCCAACTCGGGTGATGCACCTAGAGGTATGCCTCTAGGCGGGATGCTGGACCTATTGGTATGCCACAGGCCAGTTTGTTCGAGAGGTGGTATGCCACCCCCAAACGATCTGACGATTTTTCGTCGTGCTCGCGTTTTTATATCCTTGGGGCCTGAAGGGTTCGGATGGTGAGGGAAAAACTCTTTCGGTGGGAGATGCGCGTAGGACGTTTCCTCGATACCCGCGCTTCTGAGTCCCCATTCGCGATGTTTTACCCGAGTGAGTAGAAATTGTCTTCGCCGCGCGGTAGTCAGACCTAAGTCTGAGTATTTTGAGGCGAAGATTATTTCTACTTTTCCCTAAATTAATTCTATTTTAATTTTAGCTTATTTTTTATTTAAATTTAATTCCGAGATAGCAATGTCGTTGGGGTTTTTGCGCCTGGGCGTATATCATAAGCTTTAAATTTTCAATTTAATTGAAAAATGAATTTTACGAAAATTATAAAAGTATATAAAACTTATAAAATTAAATATTTTGTTAAACTCTTATAAGAAATTCAATTAGGTATATAGTGGAATAACTATGCAAAATTTCATCAATTTATCTCCACGCGTTTTCAAAAAATTGCTGGATCGTGACACACACACACACACACACACACACATTCACCCTACTTCATATTGAAAAAATGCAAGAATTCTCGAGTAAACCAAGAAAAATATATGACTGTTCAAGAATCTTGGTTAAACATATTCTCGAAATTTCGAGCGATATGAGCAAGAATCAAGATTTTCTTGTCTTGAGGTGCATCACTAAGAAAAACACACCGCCATTGAGATTTATTAGAGATCCTCAAGAGAGAGTAAAGACAGCTTTCCCCCTCCACTGAGGTTTTATATAACCGGAATCGGAAGTTACGACAGAAGCGCCTAAAATTTTAACTGTTGTTTTTTGTATTGTAGACATATTTAAAACTTCGCGCATATTTTAGAACTTCCGATTCCGGTTATATAGCACCAAGCAAAATCGGACTAAAGTTGTCTCAACTCTTTCTTGAGGATCTCTAAGATTTATCTGTCACTTTCTTCCCTAAACTAGAAAACTCTATTTTCGACCCGCTTCACAGACATCGAAAGTCGAATTTTCGATTGAGGTGTCATGAAAAAAATGTACATTTGCAAATTTATCATCTAAAGTAAATCTTAAGGTAGGAAATTCGAATGATTGCTTAGATTTCAAGTCTTTTTCGTGTTTCTTTTTTTCATTTCTTGTTCCAACGCTCCAACAGCCTTAACACCAATAACTATGTTTCTTATTATTTTCTCTGAATCTCACGTTATTTGGCTCAAAATTTGATTTCGATTTTTAAAGAAAATTCAAAAAGTTATACCAATCCTATAGGGCATTCAAAAAGAAACATTTTTCACCTCTAGACTTTTTTTCATATCGTGCGTTATAATATCAAATATAACTATATGAAAAAATATCTAGAGGTGAAAAATGTTTCTTTTTGAATTGAGGGGCACCTCACTTAAAAATTCAACGTCTAAAACGCTGAAAGTCGAAATAAAATACGCACGGAATCAGTTGATGAAATTAAAACGCGAAAATAAAATTTCCAGAATCGTAAGTTTCTGTATGCTTTCGTAAAGATTGTAAAAATATTAAAGATCACTTCTATCCGTTGTTTAACGGAGGAAATCATCAATGATCCTTGAAATCTTAGCTATTAGTTAGCTATTAGTTTAGGCGCGTGTAAGTATACTTACGCGCGCGTAGAACTTATAGAATTCATTTGTTTTTTTTTTAGATTTAACCTCTTTGGTTATGTTTTTCTTTTTTGCTTGAATGACAACTCTTTTTTTTTGCTCTCTTCGAGGCGCAAGATTCGCTCCTCCAAACAGTTCTACGCGCGCGTAACTATACTTACACTCGACGGTGTAAACCGGGTCATTGCGTGAAGTGGCACGAATTCAGTAAGAATTCAACCGAAATCAGACGAAATCACTAAAGCTACGTCAGTGAACATCAGACCCTTACTATACAGTCAAGACTCACACGCATGCGCAGTCTGACACAGCTGGGCCCGCCAGTCTGATCAGCTGTTCAAAATTGTTTGAAATCGTAAGCGAAAGGGAAGAATTCAGTGTAGTTAACGTGAAATTAGTACATTATACTTATACCGCTTGCAAGATCGCCTATACTCAACGCTTGGATGTCGAAATTAGCCGAACTCAATGTGAATTCGTGAATTCAACTTGTCGATTTTGACGGGCTGAATGCACGCGATCTCAAAAATTGAAAGTCATGTATTTAGCGTTGACACCGTATGAAATCGTACAGAATCGTCAAGCAACGATTAAAATGTCCGTACGATTTCATTTGATTTTAAAGTGAGATGCCCCCCGTTTTGAATGCCCTATAGGACTGGTATAACAACTTTTTGAATTTTAATTTATAATTTTTTTACAATATCGTGCGATGTTTGGCTTCTTATTTAAGTTTTCTTTTATTTTTTTGGAATTTCAAAATGTTATGTCTTTTAATTTTTTTTATTCAAAAAATTTATTAGTAAAAATTGTTTGACTTTTTGAGTACCACGAACATCCGTGCATAGAATATTTACATTAAAAAAAAGTGGTTTCAAATATTTTCAAAATGGTCCAACTTTTTGAATTTTTATCGAAAATGGCTGGCCAACGAACTTGACCTTGATTTCAGAGCACTAAAAGAGTATTCCAAAGACCAATCCAATCGGTCAATTGTTTCGAAAGTTATCGTGCCTACAAATTAAAAATCTATAAACAGACAGACAGACAGGCATGACATTATGGGGTTAGTACCAAAGTTTTCACCTTTTTTTTTTAAGAATTTTTTTATCAAATTAAAATTTATATTACAGATCCTAAATTTTCACACATGATTATAGATATAAAACACTATTACAAAAATTTTTTTTTTAATAATAAGTATGGCTGCCAGAAGTTACCCATTTTAAAAACTGGCGTGCATGATTCAGAAAAAAACTATTGGACCGATCGGGCTGAAATTTGGATATGTTATTCTACACATATGTCGATATCGCATGAACAAAAATAATTGAAATCCAAAAAAAAAATAAATACAAAATGGTCGACTTGAAAATTTTTCACTTTTTTTTAACCGTAAATTGTTTCAAAAAAGGGTTCAATATTAATCAATAATTATGATTTTGGTTCATGCCATAACGACATATGTGTCGAATAACATATCCAAATTTCAGACCGATCGGTCCAATAGTTTTTTCTGATCTAAAATACAGGGTGATTCATTTTAATTAATCTATAAGTACCTTTTAAAATAGTTTATTTACGAAAAAATGATTTAGAAAAAAATTGACCAGGATCGAGAGGGCCATTTAACTGTACCGTCAATTTTGACCTTGAGTTCAATTTTCAAGGTCATTTGCTTCAAACGCGCGCCAAATGCACGTTCGGCGCGTTCGACCAAAATAACGATTAACCCAAAAATTTTACATATATTTATTATAAGAATTTGCACTTTTTAGAAAATCAATTTTTCAAAAATGTTCCTAGGTACTAATCCCTTATGCGTAAAAACATGTTTTTCGGGTTCAGGGGGTCCCAAAATGTGAACATTTCTCAAAAAATGCCCAGTGGGCAAAAAGACATGAACATTCTGAGGACGTCTTAAAGACATCCTTACGACGTCCATGTCAGTCCAATTGTTGGCGGTCAAATTTTACACAAATCTAATACATTTTCTCTGATAAGAATGTAAAAAGGAGTTTTTGTCAAAAGATTTTATTGATTACTTTTGTTTTCAATGCAAAAAAGTAATTTTGTATGGATCTTGGATACCGGTAGCCATCGGATCGGATACCGCAACCACGAGTTCTCTCAAAGTTGCCTTCCTGCGCGCGCAACACTTTTTGTCTTCCCACCGGAGAAATGCTACCATTGGTTAAAAGGCGCGCAATCTAAAATTGGTTTCCTTCTTCTTTTTTTTTTTTTTCTTTGATGTTTCTGAATGATCTCTTATTGAAATTACAATCTGGTAAAAGTTTGACTAGTTTATCTCTTTATCTCTTTTTTTTTTGGCAATATTAGATTCCTTATATCAATTTATTATATGAATTTATTATGTTTTCGAAAGGATACATTATTTTACTATAAATGTTTGCAATTTAGAGTTTAAGAAGTGATTAGAAATGAGATTAAAAAATTATTTATGAAATTTAGGGGTTGAAAAGTGTCTAAAGAGGAGTTAAAATTATTCAAAAATTTACAGAACCTTAAAAGAGAACTTAAAAATTCTACGGAGATTATGGAGGTTTAAAGGAGACGCTGTATAAACTCAAAAATGTAGAAGCAAAGTCTTCAATGTAGGGTCTTAAAATTATGTACAGGCAAATAAGAATGAAAATATCTTTAAAAGCAGCAAAGTAAAAGCTGTAGTAGAATAAGAAGCCGTATAAAGTAGAAGCTATACTTCCACTTGGAGCGTAGTAGGGCCTATGTTTCGATTCGGGGATTCATGTGAACAGAAGATTGCAAATGTAATTTTATAAGCTGTAAATATAACAAATTCTTTCCGCTATGTTATCAGATGACTCTAACAGAAGCCTTTCTGCTAATTTTACAGATAAAGTTGTTAAGTTAAGAGATTTTATCTGTTATTGTGACAGATTTTATCTGTTAGCATAGCAGAAATATCCAACAGATCTTAATCTATAACTTTAGTAGATTTATTTTTCTGCATGCATGTTAACATTTTCAAACTACATGAAAAAAAATTGATTTTTATTTTTATTTTTACATTCTCATCAGAGAGAATGTATTAGATTTGTATAAAATTGGACCCCCCAGTTTTTGTCAAATGTCCACGTTTTGTGACCCCCTGAACCCGAAAAACATGTTTTTACGAATGTGTCTGGCTGTGTGTCTGTCTGTTTATAGATTTTTTATTTGTAGGCACGATAACTTTCAAAACAATTGATCGATTGAATTGTCCTTTAGAATACTCTTTTAGTGTCCTAAAATGAAGGTCAAATGAAGCCCCGGATGCAATAACGGGACGCGCGCTCGAAAACGCACAAAAGTATTGTCCAAGCGTCTCGTGATATGCAAATTTTAAAGTTTAAAAAAAATAAAATTTTAAAAATGTAGGCTTGTAGAGAATAATAAAATGGAATGTTTTTCTATGTGAAGTTTTTTCATCCAATGTATATTTTTAATACTAAAAATGAGAAAGGAAAAAAAAATTTTCTCCAAATTCAATTATGTTTTAAAACCAAAATCGTGAAATCTCAGCCAAATATTATTGAATCTGTTTGAAATTTGGTATACACACGCAGTATACCCTAACCATGCCTAAAAAATCAAAGAAATAATTTAAGCTGCCTATTGTTTAATAATAATTAGTTGCAAATTAATACTGGTCGATAAGCACGTTTTTTTAGTTTCAGCGAAGAAATGTATCGAGGGAGCTTTAGAGTTGAGAGAACTTCCAGTGAGACATTTGTTTCTTACTATTCAAGGAAGATTTTTGAAAATTTTTAGATCGATTCATTAAAAATTAACGGAAATATCCATTATGTAACAAAACGCATGTCGCATCCTTATAGAAGAGTACCGACAAGAGTACAGACAAACGGCAAGAAGCTCACAGTGTAATTGTAGACGGCGTCGCGTACTTCCTTACATAATGGATATTTCCATAAATTTTTAATGAATCGATTTAAAAATTTCTAAAAATCTTCCTTTAATATTAAGGAACAAATGTCTCACTGGAAGTTCTCTCAACTCTAAAGTTCCCTCGATACTTTTCTCCGCCGAAGCTAAAAAAACATGCTTATCGACCAGTATGAATTTGTAATTAATTATTATTAAACAATAGGCAACTTTAATTACATTTTTAATTTTTTAGGCATCGCTAGGGTATGTTATGTCAAGATTTGATTCTAATTTTATATTTAGAATTTACCCTTTAACTTTATACCTATCTTCCTCGTTTTGCTACAAAATCTTAACAGTCTAGCACAGTCTTTCAAGAAATTTGATGCAGGATGAGGATGCCAATGAATTTAACTAATTAAGTTATAAACTTTGTTTATTAAATCTCAAATACAATCAAGGGGTGTAATCTTTCTAACGTGAGTGAGGCAGCTCCTTCAGTTTACCAGGTTCTTGGCAGATATCTTAAACACACAAATCTTTTCATAAGTACGCGCTTGACACTTAAAATAGTCTGCAAAATAATAAGTAAAACTCACCTTATTTTAAGTGGTTGTTTGCGTCGATTGGTCTAGACGTCGATAAACTATTCCTCAATTCCTTGGTTAGATTATTTATAATGGGTGGATCAATTTTCGGATCTGTAATCCTTAGTCTGAGGAGTGGGACGTTAGAGTTGTTATCACTGGTCACTGGTGTTTGGGTAGGTTTCTTCACCTTTTCTTCGCAACCGCACTTTTAAGGATAAATGCCTTACGCTGGAGTAAACTGATATTGTTTTTACAAATTAGAACATTTGATGATTTTAGTTCATGCTCGAATTTGAGAATTCGTTTTGACGATAAGTGAATTTGATTACACTTGATTTTTATTACACTTGATTTTGATAAATTGGACTTGATAAACGTGGATTGCGCTTGAGTTTAGATTACGCTGAAATTTGATTAATTTGAATTACATAAACCGAAGATTTTACAAATTATCTCGAAATGTTTATCCTACGTTTCCGGACGATTTCACAGATTGATTTGACAATAGAAATAAGAATACTTTGGTGTATTTCACAGGTAGGCGAGATTATACGGTTGAATTGGATTGTTCTAAATTACTTGAACTGCTACTTAAGCTGATACTTGAATTTGAAATAACACAAACTTGAATTGACTGACTTGAACTTAAACTCGAACTGGAAACTGAACTAAACTAACTGAATTAACTGTCTGAACTGACCTTTCCTGAACTAACTGAACTAACTGAAACTGGTGAACTCGTGAACTGAACTAGTTTTCTTAGTCTACTATGGCGATATTTATTTGGGAAATCCGGTGCTTCTATCTTTATCTTTTACATAGGTTTGTCTCTATCGGGATGCAGCCTAGAATCTGTCTTTGTTAGTTTCATGTGGTGGCGGACAGTGGGGGATGCCACCATGAATGTTTTTTTGTGAGTTTCGTAGGCGTTATCAACAAAGAATTTGTTTATTTATCTGGCGATTTGATGTTTATGCAATGTTCTCATTTTATGCTTTTCAGTGAATGTTGCTATTATAATTGCTAAGTTGTATAGGTTATAAACTAATTATTATTATTAGTTATTGCTTAATTATTAATTAACTATTAATTAATTATTAATTGTAAATGCGTCATTCTTCATGACAGGTATACTACGTGTGTATACCAAATTTCAAACAGATTCAATAATATTTTGCTGAGATTTCACGATTTAGGTTTTAAAACATAATTAAATTTGGAAAAAATTTGTTTCCCTTTTTCATTTTTAGTATTAAAAATATGCATTGGACGAAAAAACTTCACATAGAAAAAAGTTCCATTTTATTATTCTCTATAAGCCTACATTCTTAAAAATTTAATTTTTCAAACTTTATAATTTGGATATCACGAGATGCATGGACAATACTTTTATGCGTTTTCGAGCGTGCGTCCTGTTATTGCATCCGGGGCTTCAAATTCGTTGGCCAGCCATTTTGGATAAAAATTCAAATGCTATAGGGCGTTAAAAAAAAACATTTTTTTCAGATTTTTCAGCTTCAATTTACATAAAAGGGAATGGCAAAAGGAATAGTAAAAGGGAATGGAAAAGGGGATGGCAAAGGGAATGGCAAAGAGAAATGGCAAAAGGAATGGTAAAGGGAATGGCAGAGAGAAATGGCAAAAGGGATTGGCAAAGGGAAATGGCAAAGAGAATGGTAAAAGGAATCGTAAAAGGGAATAGTAAAAGGAAATAGCACAGGGAATAGCAAAGGGAATGGTAAAGGTAATGGCAGAGAGAAATGGAACAAGGGAATGGCAAAGGGAAATAGCAAAAGGAATGGTAAAAGGAAATGGCACAGGGAATAGCAAAGGGAATGATAAAGGGAATGGTAAAAGGGAATGGTGAAAGGAAATAGTAAAAGGAAATGACAAAGTGAAATGGAAAAAGGAATGGTAAAGGGAATCGTAAAAGGAAATGGCAAAGGGAGTGGTAAAGGGAAATGGCAAAGGGAATATTAAAGAGAAATGGTAAAGGGAAATGGCAAAGAGAATAGCAATGGGAAATGGCAAAGGGAATTCGCAAAGGGAATAACAAAATGGAGTGGTAAAGGGAATGGGAAAGAGAGATGACAAAGGGGTATGGCAAAGGAAAATGGCAAAGGGAAATGGCAAATGGAATGGCAAAGGGAATGGGAAAGGGAGTGGTAAAAGGAAATGGCAAATGGGATGGTAAAGGGAGTGGTAAAGAGTGAAAAGCATAAGTATAGGTACCAAACCGAAACCAATGGAGATACGGTTGGAATTTTTGTATCGTTTATTTTGATTGATATTAAAAATTTTAAGATATTTTTTTATCGTAAAAGGAAATTTCAAGTTCAAAAGATGATTTCTAAACAAAATTTTGATATAGGTTAGACACGAAGTCGTTAAGAGTTGTAATTGTATAAAAATAATTTTTTCAAAAATTCATTTTAAATGTTGTAGTACTTGGAACTAATTATATAATTCATTATATTTGATCCTATAAAACTTGACTTGACTATAACCACATTTAAAATTTGCCGAGTCGTTTCAGGCCGTTCGTGTTTGGTCCTGTTGATCTTCAAAATTGATTTAATAATTTTAAAAATGCTCTCTATCAGGGCAGTGGAAGAGTAAACTTCTGTAGGGCCTTCGTGGGGCTAACAAGGGTCATATATGAACCCTACAGAAGGCATACCTTGACCACACAGAGGGCCACTTTATTGGTCTTTCGTACACTGTTACAAAAGTTCTTAAATTTCTGATACTTTTCAGTTACAAATATAACATAGTTTTACCAATTTTTGTCACAAAACATGAATTTATGATACTTTTATAGTAAATTTACTAAATTTGTCGTAGAATTAGAAGATTGTGACATAAAATTACAGCACTGTAACATAAATTTACTAATTCTAATGTAAAATTACAGATATGTGACATAAAATGCCGAAATTATGTCAAAGGTTTAAAAATTTCTATTACGGTAACATAAAATAGCAGTATGCACAATCAACAGCTATGTCTCCGGTTTTCGATAGCATCTCATCTTTTTGAAGTATTGTGCACATGTGCTTTTGGTGTTTTTCTTTTAACCAAAGTCAATTTTATTATACTAAATTGGAAATAATAACTTAAAATGTGGAAAGTAAACAAAAACTTAAGAATATGTTTCTCACAATTATCTCTGACTTTTCAACGAAAAAGCTTGGCTATGAGGTTTTATCCATAAAATTCTAGCGAGTAAATAGCTTCAAGCAGTTAGGGCGTATGTTAGATTTAGATTTTAGAGTCGGGGGTTCGGTTCCCAGCAAGTGCGATTTTTCGAAGTGTGTAGCATGCGATTATATTTATAAGAGACCGTACATGTGTGTTGTTTAATTTGAAACATAAATTAGATGCAATGCGAGGTGCAGTGATTATTTTGAAAATATTTTTTTTTTGTCATGACATATTATAAATGGAAAGAAAATTTTGAATGCCACGACTTTTTTGCTATAATTTCTAACAACTTTACTATATATAGTATGTATATTTGTTATAGTTGTTAGTAATTATGACAAAATAGACGTTATAAACAAAATTTTATTTCCCTTAGAGAAACTAAAATTATGTTACTGCTCACTCATGAGAAATTCTGATACATATGATAAATTTCTGAATCCGTGACGATTTAAGGCTCAAGAATTTTTAATTTGAATGGGAATTAGCAGGGTATGCTTTCCAAAAGATAGTTAATAAATTCGGCAACCCATCAGTGGATTTATTTGCATCCAGGATTAACAATAAATGTTGTAAATATTGTTCTTGGGATAGACACGCTGAAGCTTACGCTATTAACTCTCTAACTATAAATTGGAAATCAGAATTTTTGTACACCTTCCCACCTTTTTCCCTAATTACAAAGGCTTTAAAGAAAGTCAGGGATGAAGGATCAACAAGGATCTTAGTGGTCCTACACTGTCCAGGCGGAAAAGTCGGACTTATGCCGGATCTTACGAACGGCATTGTACCGCGCCAGTTGTAAATGAAGATGAATGCCAGTACTGATAATTAGTAACGCGCCGACCGTTGGCACCGTACTGGCTAGGTATTGCCCCAGTATGGAGTTCAAGTACTGGTTAGAGGCCAACTTAGTGAGTTTTGCCGAGCGTTGGCGCGGTACTGGCTCGGTACAGCCTCATTATGAAGTCCAAGTGTTGGCTAGAAACCGACTTAGGGAGTTGTGCCTAGCGTTGGCGCGGTACTAGTATAGTACTGCACCAGTAGGGAGTTCAAGTGCCGGCATGAATCCGACTTAGAAGTTTTGCCGAGCGTTGGCGCGGTACTGGCTAAGTACAGTCCCAGTATGAGGTCCAAGTGTTGGCCAGAAGCCGACATAGAGAGTTATGCCTAGCGTTGGCGCAGTACTGATGTAGTACTGCCCCAGTAAAAAATCAAAATGATGGCTGGAATCCAACTTGGGACTTTTTTCAAACTTCAACAGGGAACAAATTTATACGAAAAAAATTTGTAATTCAGGAATTACCGAACAAAAACTTTTCGGTAAAAAAAATTGAATTTTTGTTGAGCCAACCGAATAATTTTTTTGCGCATTTTTTTTTGTCACAAAAAATTGTTATTCTGCAAGTAAAATATCCTATTAATTGTATATTAACTTAAAAATATTTAAAATTTCATATACTTATTTTATTTATTGATAATGCGAAAGTGTTTTTTGATGAAAGATGGAAAAATTGTGGATCCATATGTTGAGAGCTTAGGGTAATGGTTAGAGAGCTGGACTCGTGTCTAGTAGGTCGTGCGTTCGATTCCCCCTAGCGTTGCGTGCGAAATTTTATTTGTTAGAAATGCGTTAATATTTACAAATATCGATTAGTTATAAGTATACCCATATATATATATATATGTATATATATATATATATATAATATGTTCTTAATTAATAACTATTTTAAGGCATTTTTAAAAAAAATTTTCACTGTACCGTCCCAGTACCGCCAGACAACTTCCAGCCGAGTGACATTTCGGACGAATGTCAGTAACGTTCCAGTAAAGACTTTCGGTAACGGTATCATACAATTTCTAGTACCGCCCCAGTACCGACAGACAACTCCCAGCCGAATGACATTTCGGATGAATGCCAGTACTGCGCCAGTACAGAATTTCGGTACCGGCATTATACAATTTCCAGTACTGCCCCAGTACCGACAGAAAACTCCCAGCCGAATGACATTTCGGATGAATGCCAGTACTGCGCCAATACAGAATTTCGGTACCGGCATTATACAATTTCCAGTACTACCCCAGTACCAATAACTACTCCCAGCCGAGTGAAATTTCGGACGAATGCCAGTACCCAGCCGTTTGCCAGTGGACAGGTCAACCCTGGTTTCCGGAATTCCGTTGACTCCTCATCTCAGAAACAATAGAGTTTGGACCATCTTCTCTTCTTTTACTTTCTCTTTGCAGGATAATCATCTACCCACTCGCTCGCAGCCTTATCCTGGTGTCAGGAATTGTGTAAGGCAGGCATTCGAGAAAAAGAACTTGGACAATGACACAATTGAAATAATGGCATCTTCTATATATAATAGTACGTACAAACAGTACAATACAGCCTTAAACTACTGGTGGATTTTTTGCTGTGAGCAATCACAAGATTCATTCTACGTGGAGGATCAGGTTGTCTTTAAGTGCCTAACAAGGAAATTCGCTGAAGATGCATCATATGGTACCCTTAATGTCTTAACCTCAGGAATAGCTCCAATAACTAGCTGTGATACATCGCAAAGCTCTCTTTTAAGTCGTTTCTTCAGGGGAGTCTTCAAACTATGATCTTCAGCACCTAAATACTGTACAACCTGGGACGTAGGAATAGTCTTAAGGGGGTATTCTAGTCTAGAGGTACAAATATTGGGTGTGTTTTGAAATTCGATAAAAAAACTAAAAATATTTTTACCATACACTTTTTTACTAGACATTTATTAATATTCCAACAATACGAAAAAAAATTGAGAAAAAAAAATTCGAAAATTCAACAAGTTACAGGCTGATGGAGTGACGGGGGAGGAAAAAAGGGTGCGACTGTATTGACACGATTCCAACTCGTCTGGTGGTAAAAAAAAAAAAGATTTCTACGCTTTTTTTTCGTTTGTTGATAATAGGAATCTTTGTATTGCAAGAACTGTTTTATGTTACATAAAACGGACTAAGAACCTCAGGGGAAATGCCAATCATTTACTAATTTCCTTTAGAAATCCTCCCAGATTTGTCATGCAGGAAGTCGGTTTAGATAAGCACTACACAACACATAGTACGAGACATGCCTCTACTTCCAGGGCCCAATTGAGAGGAATAAATTTAAATATAACTAAGCAGATCAGTTAAAAATTTAGAACCACACTTTGCTAAGACTGTTTTTTCATAGATAATATAGAGATTTTCATCGGTTTAATTTTGTAAAATTAAATATTCTCAGTGATTAAAACTTCATTACAGATTTTATCATATTGTCCTAGACATTTTGATGTAAGACTTTAGTTCAAAATATAATTTTGCATCTGCCCGAACTTTACATCTGACTATGCTACCCTTATAGATTTTGAGCTGCTGAATCCGAATCCAGCCTCAGAATTTTCTCCATACCTTACAATTGTCCCCCAGCCTAGAGTAGAAGTATGAATTTTAGAAGTTTCAGGCTCCGTTGAAGTTATATTTATCCACAAAAAAGTTAATGGAACAACGTTGGAAAATGGAACATCGAAAAATCTACTATAAAAAATTCCCTAGGCCAGGGAAATTCTCAGGTAATTAACAAAAATTCTAAATTCAAATTTGAACTAAAAGCGACCCGAAATAAGTAGACATGACGTGGTTCCATTAACTTTTACGAGGATAAATATAACTGCAACGGAGCCTGAAACTTCTAAAATTCACTCTTTTTACCGCTCAAAATCTATAAGGGTAGCATAGTCAGATGTAAAGTTCAGACCACTTATTTTTTTTTGTGGGCCTGTGTAATTATATGAATTACTTGTTCGAAGATATTCTTTCCCACCATTTATTTGCCTCTATTCAGTTGAAATAAAAATTATTACATTATAAATATAATAACCCCCCCCCCCTACAGAATAAAATAAATAAAATAAGTAAATAATAATAATAATAAATTAATAATAAAAATAAATAAAAGGTAAATAAAAATAAAAGGCCCCTATCTCTAAACTAAATGAAGATGTAGGATATTGAATGTATAGACAGTGGTAGGTTAGACAGAGAGGGGGCTCTCTTTTCTCTTTAATTATTTATTGCTACCAAAACTCGATCAACTTGTCCTTCTCTCCCTTCAAAACCCCAGTATCAAATTCTAGTGATAACGTTAGTATCCTTCCACAGATTTTGATAGTTTGTTGTCAATTTTTATTTTTAAATTCCATCGCCCTTAACTGCATATTCGATATTCCAAGGAATAGGAATTTTAATATCTGAGATTTTTAAATGTATCATTAATATCCAAGATTATTACCGTGTGTAAAAGCCGGTTGGGGCCTAAATGGGCTCCAGTTGATTTTCCCAACTCCAAATCAGGTTCCCCGATCACACCCTAACAAATACCCAACTAGCAATTGGATATCAGTCGGGGTTGTAACGCTGAGTAGTGCTTATGCGCAAAATGGGGTTACCCTCTTAATACTTTAAAATTTTTTTTCGTATTTCGATTTTTAAAAGACATATTTAAATCGGAAATTTCCTTGTGAATTTTTTATTCATTATTATAAAAATATTTTTTTTAGCTCTTAGGGGCCAACTAAATTGAGTGCTAAAATTCGAATACCGGTTATTGCATGTAATCCTTTAATTATTAAACTTTCATCATAATTGGTCACGGAACACATTTAAAGTCACAACTAAAATACTATTTTACTAATAAAACTATTGTATTTCAAAATTTTTTTAGAAATAGGGTTGCCCAGATGGGTCCAGTTTGGCGCCCAAATAATAATTGGGCTTAATTGAAAAGATTTCCACACAGGTTAGGATATACGTGCACAATTATTTGTTTCACTTCTTACAACTTAACAAGTCACTCAAAAGTCAATCCTTAAAAATTCTAAATACAGAATTTTTAAGGATTTAATATATTTTGATGAGATTTCTAATACTTTTAATATCTTTTATCATAGCATTTTAAAGAATTTTAATAATTTTTTGGGAATTTTAAGTAATTTCGAAGGTATTCGTAATAGTTTAAGAGATTTCAAAACGTTTCTGGGAGTTTTAAGAGGATTTTTTAAGAAAGAAAAATGTTAAATATTTCAAAACAGTTAATCATGAATATTTTAGTTAAGTTTAAATATTATTTTCAATAAATGTATATTATTACATTCAAAACCTCTAAATAGGATTTAACATTATTCCAGAAATTATTAGAGTATTAAAATGGGACTTAAAATATTGTAGCGATTATGAGAGGTGTAAATGAGAACTTGAAATGCTAGAAAAATTTTAAAGAGACTCAAAGAGGATTCAAATTGCACTAAATAAGATCTAAGAGAATCAAATAAGGATGTCGAGTATTATAAGGAGATCTAAAAAAGAATTAATTTAGCATCATGGAGAATATAAAAAGGATCTATATTTCGACTCGAGATATTTAAACTAAATGTCAATCCAGATATTAACAGTTAATATCTATTTCTCTCCGTGTATCTCTTAGTGTATAGCTTATCTTTTTTTGAATCGAAGAAAGAAAACATAAATAGTTTTTAAGGGCATGTGTTGATCTGTTACCGTATGACAAAAAGTATGCGAAAATTCAGGTTACTCAATTTTACGCTCGCAATGATAAATATTTTTTCCCAAAACTAGGCAATTTATTTCTGTTTGTATTAAACGACGTAAATGACCTAGTTTTAATAAAAAATATTTAGTATTGCGAGCATAAAATTGAGAAAAATAAATTTTCTCTTATGGTAATTACCACTTGCTCTTAACTATACGCTGATGTAGAAAGGTAGTAAGTACCTTACGTCAATACGCGACTCGCTGTTGGTAATATAGACATTTTTTCCTTAATTTTATAAGTCATAGCAACGGTCAATAAAAATTTTTTGCATTTTTAAAAAATAACAACTGTCAATATTAATGTATTTACAGATATTTAAAAATATCAATATCAACCAGTAGCAACAGGCAATATCAACTCTTAGCGCAGCAATCAATAACATCTCTTTCCAATAATTAATATTAAAACCCTTATCATCGGTCAATAAACACAATAGCGATTAATTATATGGGGCAAAATTTTCCAAGTCACAGATAATTCGGCCAAGTGCAGTATTCCCGTAAAAATTTTTCATCTTCAATCGTTTTTAAACTCCACTGAAATGTAGTCTCACAGTGGATCTCTTTTCATTCCCCAAAGGAGACAGCTTATCTGGTATGACTGGATGTCAACATACAGGGGTTGAAAATTAAAAATGGATAAAAATACTTATTTTATAAAAGTATGAAAAAAATTGATTCAGGGTAACAATGTTCGTTCATATAGGATGTTGTAAAGACGCATAGTGAGGCGAAATGAAAATCCGATGTCCAAAATAACTTCTAGGCCGCAATTCTTCATAGATTTCGAATTCTTTTCTTTTAAAAAATTCAGCATTAAAATCATAAGTGATTTATCGAGGCCAATTTTTGAATTGTTGTTTTTTTAAATTTTGATAGAGCTGCAAATAGCGAAAAAAATTTTAATATATATATATATATATATTTAAAAAATTTTTATTTTTAATTCTGTGCGAAAATTTTTCTCAGTAGCACTCCCAATGGGAAATTCACAACGGGCGCAGTACCGCGCCAGTACGGGCTGGTATTGGCACGGTACTTGCAGCCAGTACTGAAGGACCAGCACTGGTAGTCAAGTATTAGGCTAGTACTGGGTATAACTCTGGCACAGTACTGCGCCTTTACTGGCTAGCCAACTGTTGGATTGCCATTACAGGAGCAGTACTACGCCCGTTGTTAATGCTGGTGTAAGCCAGAAATTTCCGACTGGGCTAGGCCTCAGGTTTGGTACAAAATGGTCGGTGGAAGAACAGCAAATTGTTGACATGTCAAGTTATATGTTATAAACAAATATTAGCAACCAGTATGATGGATTATGTGGTTTTTTAAGTATATTTGTGCATCGAAATCAATCGTTTAGAGCAACGAGGTGAAATATAATCACAAATCAAATGCATGATTTGAATAGTTCTAGGCAGAAACGAATCGAATTTTCTTTCTATTGTCTTCGAATTTCAATACATGCAAATGAATATCTAAGATGAAGCTGGAGACATCAAAATAGTGATTTTCATCCTGAAGCTCTAGAGCTTGATGTAGAATGAATCGTTCTTGAAATTAGGACTGAAATCATTAAGTGTCCATAATAGAAATTTGCTCCAATAATTTATTTATAAAAATGTTGAATGATATTTTTAGTAAAGAAATATCAATGTGCATCACAGGCAATAATAAGGTTCGAAGACAATAGGAAGAAAATTCGCTTCGTTTCAACGTAAAAACTTCCAAATCATGCATTTATTTATAATAATAGTTGATAAAGTTAAAAAACGATATCGGATGACAAAAATACATCAATGTGCATCACAGTCAATGAGATTCGAAGACAATTAAAAGAAAATTCGGCTTGTTTCTGCCTAAAACTGTTCAAATCATGCATTTGTTTTTAATAAGTGTTTATAAACATAACAAAAATTACCAGATAACACATTTTCATGATCACATTTCACCTGGTTGCTCTAAATGAGCGATTTCGATGCATAGATATATAAGTACTTAAAAAAATCTGCCCGCTTACGCGGGCACATTCTCATACACACGTCGCGCTTCGGGACGCTTGCGAGCGTCGCGACGTTTGCACCTATTTGTTTTTAAATTACTACAAAATGAAATGGAATGCAAACGAAAGCTAATTTACTTAAGGTTCTATCGACCTTAAGGAGCACATTCTCATCAGGGCACTCGCGCTTCGAGCTCGGCTTTGTTTAACAATATTTTTCATGATTAAAACGAAAAATACTCATCCTGTTGAAAAATGGTTCAAGGCGAACATGTAGATCTTTTGAAGGCCAATAATTATGTTTCTTATCATTTTCTTTGTATCTCGCGTTATTTGGCTCAAAATTTGAATTTTAGATTTTTTAAGAAAATTCAAAAAGTTATTATACCCATCCTATAGAGTGTTCAAAAAGAAACATTTTTCATCTTTAGACTTTTTTTCATATCGTGCGTTGTTTGGCTTCTAATTCAAGTTTTATTTCATTTTTTTTTGATTTTCAAAATGTTATAAGTCTTTCAATTTTTTTTTATCCAAAAAAGTCATTAAGAAAAATTGTTCCTCTTTTTGAGTACTACGAACATCCGTCATTAGAATTTTAAATTTCAAAAAAAAGTGGTTTCAAAAATTTTCAAAATGCTCCAACTTTTTGAATTTTTATCCAAAATGGCTGGCCAACGAACTTGACCTTGACCGAAGGACAATCCAATCGGTCAATTCTTTCGAAAGTTATCGTGCTAACAAACTAAAATCTACAGAGACAGACAGACAGACATATTCGTAAAAACATGTTTTTCGGGTTCAGGGGGTCCCAAAACGTGGACATTTGATGAAAACTGGGGGGGTCAAATTTTACAAAAATCTAATACATTCTCTCTGATGAGAATGTAAAAAACACAATCCATCATACTGGTTATTTGTTGCTAATACTTATGTATAATATATAACTTGATATATCCACCATTCTTTATTCTTCCACCGACCCTTTTGCACCAAACCTGAACCTATTCCTTAAAATTACTTGAAATAACTCAAAATACCACCCTAGTGGAAAAATCTTCTGGCGTTGGCCAGACCCAGACTAGATCGTCTAGACTCTAATCTGGCGCAGATCAGACGGTCTAGTTTGGGGCTGGCCATACCTGTAACACTTTTGCAAAGTTTGTGACTAGACTGTCTAGCCAGTCGCTAGTCAATCGCTGACTAGACGCTGAAAAATAAAAGTAAATCTTATAAAACATAATTATTAATTAAGAACATGGTTTATTAGTTGACATATTATGAATATACTTATAAATAATCGATATTTGTAAATTTTAACACATATATAACAAATCAAATTTCGCACGCAACCGGGGGGAATCGAATGCATGACCTACGAGACGCGAGTCCAGCTCCCTAACCATTACTCTAAGCTTCGAGTTGAAGGTAACACATTTTTTCCACGGTACACTCAACAACTCAACCATACACAAATATTAAATTATCTCAAAATAATTTCATTAAAAAAAGCTTTTGCATCAATAATAAATGAAATACGTATATAAAATTTTTCATGTTTTTAATGTTCACTTTTACAAAACCTAAAACCGTAGAATTTATTAATATAAAATTCATATTAAGTACTCTTAAAGTACATATTAAATTTCCTCTATTACTGAGATGCATTAAAATTTATGTAAATAAAAACAAAAATTTATTTTGATAGTGTTAGTTTTGTATAATATTTTGTATAAGTTATTTAGATACTCTATAAATTTCTCGAAAATTGAAAAAAATCCGGCTGATTAATACTTGGAAATTTTTATGGTATGGATTGCAGTACAGTCCCAGATCTGGACCACACTAGATTGTCAAGACCTCGGTCAAGACTATAAAAAAAATTTTAATAGTGTTAATTTCATGTTTTAAATAATTTTAGACACCTAACAGTTTTTCGAAAATGTTGAAAAAAATTTTGCAGATTGAATCTTAGAAATTTTTATTGTATGGAAGGCGGATCAATCCCAGATCTGGGCCAGACTAGATGATCGAGACTAGAAGGTCTATACGATACCACATCTGGGCCAGATCTGACATCAGATCTGACATCACATCTCTGCCAGAAAATTTTTCCACACGGGCATGAAATTTCATTAAAACATACATACATCCGGACATTTTTTCAGATCATCATATTAGATATATTTCTCTTGAAATATGTTCAAAACAACCTTTTTTGGGAAACTGGATTTTGTCGCCCCTCCAAAAAGGTGCCTGTATGAAAAAGCAAAATTACTCAAAATGCAATAAAATCTCGTTAAATAAATAAAAAAAATACTTGAAAATTCAATAAATCTCAACAAATCGCTTTATATTTCTGAAAATAAAAGTCCATAAAATTTCTTATTATCATAAAATACCTTAAAATCCCTTAAAATTGCTTAGAATCCCAAAAAATATCATCAAATCCCATTAAGTTATCACATGAAATCTCTCAAAATCTCCTGAAATTCATAAAAACTCAATGAAATCTCGTAAATACCTAGAAATCACTTGTCCATAAAATTATAAATCTCCGACAAAAATATCCAACAAAATCTCGTAAAATTCCTTGAAAGTCCTTAAAATAATTTAATATGCCTTAAAAGTCTTTAAACTTACTTAATATCCCATACAATATCTTAAAATGCCCTTAACATCCTTCAACATCTGCTGACATTCCTTTAAATTTGGAAAGTAATTTAATACTCCTTAATATTTCTTGATGTTTCACATACTTCCATAAAATTCCGCAAATTATCGTTATAATCCTTAGAATTACTTAAAATTCCGTGAAATCTTATGAAATCCCTTGAAAGTAATGAAAATCCAATGAAATCTCGTAATTTCCTAAAGTCAATAAAAAAACTTAATAGTCATCCTACGAAATATCCTAAAATCTTTGAAAATGACTTAAAATTTTTCTTATATCAATTAATATTTTTAGAATCTCAATATCATTTGAAAAACCTTTATAAATTCCCTAGCTATTTTCAAGGTTCCATGAAATCTCATTAAATCTATTAAAATATCTTAAAATCCAGAGAAATATTTTAAAATTACTTTATAATCCCATAAAATCTCATAATTCTGGTGGTAATAATTCATCTGTAAATATACGAATACATAAACATATAATATATTAAAAATACGAGTATTAAAATAAATTAAAAACTGATATAAAAAAAAAACACATGAAAAGTTTACTCTAAGTAATATTATTAATTACTCGAATATTATTCACTATCCTTAGGTATACATATATCTTGAAATATTATTTTGCTTCACTAATAATAATTGACTTCTCACATCAAAATAATTATTTTTATTACTTGAAATTATTTTCTATCTTCATACTTATAACCTTTTTATTAGTAATCGTTTTGACAACTGTTGACCACGAAAATCATCTGAAGATAGTTTTCAAATTCGGTATATTCACATATATTCGCGCAGTTTCTAAACCAATCAGGTTTTCGACAACAATGTGTTTGATATATTGGTAATATCTCTTTTTTAAGATAGGATACATATTTTATTAAAAGTTAGAAGTCTTCTGATTATAATTCTTGAAATATAGAAAATAATATATACTAATAATTTATAAATAGATTTAGTTTTTTCTTTCACTGATAATAAATAATGTAACTCATAGAAATAATGTTAAGTAAACACACATTACAGTAACGTGAAGATATACTTTAACCGGTGTACTCAAGGACAAGTAGAATGATGCTAACGATTACATCACTACGCATGTAAGCATGGTGAACGAAACAATACATGTTCGTTCGTACGTTCACACGTTCAATCAGCTGCAGAGTATTACATTACCTTATACACAATCCGAGTTTGAAGCTAGTGTATGTTTGACCACGCAACCGAAAACATCCTCTCTATACTTTTACTGAGGTTTACGTTACCAGAAAAAGACCGATTTCTTCTCAAGATGCCAAACTGTCCGAAATGCGATAAGCCTGTGTATTTTGGTAAGTACTTACTTTTCTACGATTTATCAATTTTTATACAATTTTGGTGCTTAAATTACTACATTCCAACGGTTTATAAAAGCTGCTGTTAACGCATATTAGCCCCTTCTGTTCGAACTTCATAATAATATGTTTACCAATGATTCTCATTTCCGATGAAGCTTTTAAAAACTAGATAAATAAAAACAAAACTTGATTTTCGGTTTTTTATTATATTTATTGAAATGCGTTGTAAAATCTGCAATAATAGATATTTAAGGGCATTTTATCCCCAGAAATTAAATTGCATTGCGCTTCGATAGATATAAATCAAAAAAGCGAAAATAATCTTGTTTCTGTTTTTCTAGTTTTTAAAATGTTCCTTGGAAATGAAAATCACTAGCAGACATTGAGAGCAGAAGGTTAATGATGATGCAGTTAATTATAGTAGTAAGTTTTATAAATAATTTATGACCTAGTATCAATGTTTTCTTTATGTTATCTGTAGAATATTATTCTGTCAAGGCGGAAATTTCGATATTATTGGAATATCTGTACAATATATATCCTGACTGACAATTATGCATCTTCACTTCATTTACTTTCACCTCCACTTCACTTCAAGATTTGATAAAATATGAAACACTTTTTTCATAAATTCACATATGGATTTAGAAATAACGTGCAGTGAACTTAAGGTGAAAGTAAAAAGTCAATTGAGGATTCATAATCGTCCTGCTGGGACGTTCCTTGACATTTTTGAGATGTTATTATGTTTAAAAGCCCCATATAGAATAAACTCAAAATTTTAATATTGACCGACACATTTCTGATTTAGCTAAAACTTTTTTTTATGGGTTTTTTATCAAAAAATAAAAGATAATTATTTGAAGATTTTTTTTCTCAATTTTTTGGAAAATAAGATGGATTGACAATTTGAGAATTTGATGATCTTTGGTTTGAAGACTGTTTTTTTAAAATTCATAACTCCGGTTCTATTTCAGCTAGAGACTTTCTTTTATTTCATTTTAAAGGTAAACGTACGAGCTTTAATAAAAAAAATACAAAAAGAAAAAAAATATTAACAACTTGAAAATGTTAAAAAAAAATCTGGGCACATTCACATGCACACGTCGCGCTTCGCGCTTCGTGTTGCGCGATTCGCGGTGCTTACGCCCTTCCGGCGCTTGCGGGCGTCGCGACGTTTGCACCTATTTGTTTTTAAATTACTACAAAATGGAATGGAATGCAAACGAAAGCTAATTTACTTAAGGTTCTATCGACCTTAAGGAGCACATTCTCATCAGGGCACTCGCGCTTCGAGCTCGGCTTTGTATAACAATATTTTTCATGATTAAAACGAAAAATACTCATCCTATTGAAAAATGGTTCAATGGGAACTTGTAGATCTTTTTAAGGCCAATAATTATGTTTCTTATCATTTTCTCTGTATCTCGCGTTATTCAAAAAGTTAGTATGCCTATCCTATAGAGTGTTCGAAAAGAAACACTTTTCATCTTTAGACTTTTTTTCATATCGTGCGTTGTTTGGCTTCTAATTCGAGTTTTATTTCATTGTTTTGGATTTTCAAAATGTTATAAGTCTTTCAATGTTTTTTTATCCAAAAAATTCATTAAGAAAAATTGTTCGACTTTTTGAGTACTACGAACATCCGTCATTAGAATTTTAAAATTAAAAAAAAAGTGGTTTCAAAAATTTTCAAAATGCTCCAACTTTTTAAATTTTTATCCATAATGGCTGGCCAACGAACTTGACCTTCATTTTAGGACACTAAAAGAGTATACCAAAGGACAATCCAATCGGTGAATTCTTTCGAAAGTTATCGTGCTCACAAACTAAAATCTACAGACAGACAGACATACAGACGGACAGACACATTCGTAAAAATTGAAATGTTTATAATTATTAATTATTTTTTATTTTACTTATTTTTTATTTATTTTATTTTTTATCATTTATTAATTATTTATTAATCTTTATTATTATCTTTAATAATAAATAAGATTATTTACTTAAAAATATGTAATAATCATTTATATTTCTGAAAAAAATGATATGAGACAAGAAAATGGACCACACAGTGGGCATGCAATGCGACCCGCGCGATGGTGTGACGTACCGCTCTAGATAAATTTAATTTTTTTGACAGTACTAATTATTTGTCCATCAATTAAAAAATCATTTTCGAAAAGAAATTTGACGTATAATACGATAAAAATACTAAAAACTTGATTCATGGGAGGGGCAATTGTTAAAAATCAATTTAAACATTGCAATTGTTTTTAACAATTAAGGTTTTTAATATTTTTTGTTTTTAAGTATTTTTTTATTAAAGCTCGATCGTTTACTTTCAAAATGAAATAAAAGAAAGTCTCTAGCTCAAATAGAACCGAAGTTATGAATTTAAAAAAAACAGTCTTCAAGCCAAAAATCACCAAGTTCTCAAATTTTCAATCCTTCTTATTTTTATAGTGATGCACGACAAAAAAAGAATTTATTGATTCTTGAGTTTATTGCTCGATATTGAAAAAATATTAACAACCAGATTTTTTAAACATCTTTTGTTTATTATCGTCTCTTGTCTCTTCTCGCTGTCATTTTCTAAGGAAATCGAGCGATATTATTGTATATTGATCTGTCAAAGGGAACTGTCACTTTCACTAATTGCATGTGACATTTTATTTAAATGTGAATGCCTCCCATTTGTCATAAACAGTTAGTTAATATCTTTTCCAACCAAATCTGCCAAATTTTAGTTTACTCTGACAATTTAGGAACTTATAGTTCTTATAATAAAACTATTTTTAAGAGCATGTATTACTTACCCAATCCCTACTTTACCGACATTTTTTTCTATGTAACGCTACGTCTACATTAATTGAGATACCACGTTGAAAATTTCTATATTTGAAGCTAAAGCCGTAAGGTACGTTTGTCTGGTCCTAAATGTTGACATTTAAAAAAAAATGTTTTTCAAAATTTTTTTTTTAATTTTTACAATAATTAAAGACCAGACAAACGTACTTTAAGGCTTTAGCTTCAAATACAGAAATTTTCAATGTGGTATCTCAATAAATGTAGACGTAGCGTTACAGAGAAAAAAATGTCGGTAAGGTAGGGATTGGGTAAGTAACACATGCCCTTAATGTATGTCAAATTGTCAAAAGGACATTTAGAGTAAAGACAGCATTCAACATTATCCCTTGTCCTCGTTTGTTTATTGATTTGTTTGACTGAACTGTCAAGACGAGATTAATTTTCTTGTCTTGAAGTTTGATACAAATTATTGAACTTGAGTTTTATTGTTTTGTCTAGCTTGAATGCATCACTATTATATTTTCCAAAAATTGAAAAAAAAAATCTTCGTCCAAAATCTGTACGGTTTGTAAAAGAACGTCCCATTTATAGAGGTGCCTTTCTTAAGGCCAATAGACCTAAACATTATGAAAAGAAAGAAATTTGAAGTCTCGCAAGTTTGAAATAAAATTTGAAATAAATTTGAAATAAACTTGAATTCTCGCAGATATCCCTAGGATGTTCTTCTACTTTAAATTTATTGAAATTTTACTGGTTCCTTATCTCGACCTCAATGAAAATTTACTCTGGAATCAGTGGTTTTTCTCTGAACGGTCAGCAGTTCAATATCGTACTGTTGTGGTAATATAAGCTTTACTAAAATTATAGTGACACTTATTAAAACTCTAGTGCAACTTTTTCTATTGGCAAATCAGTTAATAATGACTATAGAATATCAGTAAATTGGTACTGATTCTCAGTGAATTTTCACTCAAGCAGATAGCCAAAAGTTGTTCTCTGATTATAATCTGCTAATAGTGGTAATTAACAGTGAAAGTGAAAGGCATTATGGTGTTAGTACCAAAGAAAATTTTTGAAAAATCGATTTTCTAAAAAGTGCAAATTCTTATGATAAATATATGTAGAATTATTGGGTTAATCGTTATTTTGGTCATGAATATCGAAAACAGGTCGAAAAACGCAAAACAACCTAAGCATCTCGAACGCGCCGAGCGTGCATTTGACGCGCGTTTGAACCAAATGACCTTGAAAATTGAACTCAAGGTTAAAATTGATGGTACAGTTAAATGGCCCTCTCGATCCTGGTCAACTTTTGTTGAAACTATTTTTTCGTAAATAAAGTATTTTAGAAGATACTTATAGATTAAAATGAATCGTTTGACCAGGTCAAAAAAACGTTTTTTGACCTGATGTGCGTGATTCAGAAAAAACTATTCGACCGATCGGGCTGAAATTTGGATATGTTATTCTACACATATGTCGTTATGGCATGAACCAAAATCATAATTATTGATTAATATTTAACTCTTTCTTAAAACAATTTACGGTTAAAAAAAAGTGAAACATTTTCAAGTCGACCATTTTGTATTTTTTTTTCAGATTTCAACTATTTTGATTCATGCGATAGCGACAAGTCTAGTCTTTATAAATCTCGTTGATTTTCGTGTTTCCGAGCCTCCAAACTTGAGATATCATGACGACCAGTTTTTAAAATGGGTAACTTCCGGCTGCCATACAAGCCAGATTTATCATTAAAAAAAATTTTTTTGTAATAGTCTTTTAGATCTATATTCATTTGTGAAAAGCTAGAATCTGTAATATAAATTTTAATTTCAAAAATAAATTCTTAAAAAAAAAAGGTGAAAACTTTGGTACTAATCCCTTATCTAAACTTATACCACCCTCTGCTAAAAAGACTGGTTAAATCAAATGAATCACTATGTATTATATACCCATACTTACAATTTTACCCTTTACCATTTTCCTTTACCATTCTCTTTGCCATTTATCCTTACCATTCCCTTTGCCATTTAACTTTACTATTCACTTTTACCATTTCCCTTTACCATTCCCCTTTACCATTTCCTTTTACATTTCATTTTAGCACTTCCCCTGCTATTTCCCTTTAGTATTTCCCTTTGCCAGTCGCTTTCCCATTTTCCTCTACCATTCCCTTTACATTTCTTTTAACATTTCCTTTTACCGTTTCCTTCCCAATTCTCTTTTACCATTTCCATATACTATTTCTCTTTCCCATTCCCTTTTATAATTCCCATATACCATTTCCCTTTATCATTCCCCTTGTCATTCCCTTTGCCATTCCCCTTTAACATTTTCCTGCACTATTTCCCATTACCATTTCCTTTTGTTATATCCTTCTACCATTTTCTTTGCCATTTTTCTTTGCCATTTCCCTTTACTATTTCATTTAGCATTTCCCTTTACCATGAATGTGCTCGGAATGCGTACAGATTTTTTCAACAGCTAACATGAGCGCATGAAAAAATTTCTCAGTGATAACTAATCGAATCACTGAACTAATAAAATGTTTCTCTGACTCCCATCTTCAGATTAGAGAAACACACATTTTTAGTTTAAAAATATAATAATATCCTACTATCGTAGGATACTACATCAGTAACGATGACGAAAGCTTTGGGACCGTACACGACATCATTTACGATTTCATATGTATAAGGTACTTATAATTATGATGGGTCCTATTATGAAGATCAGAAATTCCGTTTAATTCCAGCATCGTTTCTGGTGTCGTTTTCGACCTCGCTTCTGACGTGGTTTTCGATGTTTTATCTTACGTCGAATTTTTCAATACGGAAGTACAAATTAAAAAAAATTATTTGACACTGGAACCGAAGTCGTTACTGATACGTCGGACGTTTCAATACGGAAATATCAAATGAATAATAATATCTAATAAAGTTATATATAATACTCGTTATTGTATTAAATTTGAAAAAATACTGTTACCTAAACATTTAAGAGTTGTAAAATATCTTCTGGGTAATTTAGTGTTGCATTTCATTCTGGAAATATATTATATGATCGCTGTAATCACATATCTGATTGCCAGACGTCAGTGCTGATTCATTTTATCGAATTGTTCATCATTCGTCAGCTAATAAAGGTATAGAACTTTCGAAACATTTTGCAATCTGTGATTCATTTCAAGTGAATCATTAATATTATGTATGAAGTAAACGTACGTTTAAGTAATATAATCAAACATAATCCTTCTTAGGAATATACATTATTTACTATGTAATTCAAAGGCTTTCGGATATAAGGTTTGAAGTATCTATTGAGATTTGCTAAATCTTTGCTAAAAAATACTGTTTAATCAAATATTTTCAATCCTTTTTTTTTCTTCTGTTAAATCGGCTATACCGCACTTGAACAACGTTTTTGGTCAAATCTAATGGGATGTAAATTCGAAAAGCACAACAGATTTTATATAGAAAATAATACACTTTGTGTGTTTGAAAATTTTGAATATGATAAACGACCTTTTTGAGAATGTTTGATTCATCATGGCGTGAACTATGCTCATTTGAAATAATAATAATTTGAAATATTAAAGAACTGAACACTATTAGAGCATTATATTGATTAATGCGACAAAGTGCGATAAAATATCCAAGCTAACACTGCTATGATAAAGTCGTTTCAAAATATAAGTCAGTAAATTTTTTTTTTATTTAAAATAATAAAACGGTAATACGAAAAAAGTGTATTTTTTTTAATTTTGCAAAACAGTTTGTTTCCCTGTCTAAAAAACCACGTAACACTCCTTGAGTCAAGGGGGGTGGGGGGGGGGGGGGGGGGGGGGGGGGTAGAAGAGTGACTAAAATTGGATCACATGATTTATGGAAGAACCCTTATTGACCATCATGTGAGATACGCCCTTGTTGACCGCCACCTGAGATACGTCCTTATTGACCACCACAAGAGATATGCCCTTATTGACCCCAACGTGAGATAGACCATTATTGATTGGTTTCGGATTACCACTTTTGAGCACGTGGAAAACGTAGACTTTCACTTTTGCCTCGGTATCTGCAAAACTTAGCAACCGGTATGAAACATAGGTATGAGAACACTTTTATCTACAAAAGACGTTGACAAGAGCTCTAACAATGAGTTTTGCAGGCGAACGTGATCATGTAGACTTGGTCAAGTACAGGGACGAAGTAAAGTATAACACCGTCGTAAAACATGAGGATAACATAAAAATGTGGTCAATTAAAGGGCTATGGTTTAGTAAAGGGATCTGGTCAAGGTACAAATGATCAGTCGCCCATCTTTCATCCTTCTCATCTCTTTTTCCAAACTTTCCCTGCTTAAAAAATCAGTTAGAAACCGGATTGGAACCCTACATTGGTCTAACTGGGCTTAACTGGGTCAAACATTATAATCTGTGACTTTAGCCAGGTCTAATAGGGTTCTAATAGGTAATTTTGAACAACATTGCGGAATGCTATCAGGGTGTAACAGGATTCAACATGGGGACTTGATACCTGAAATTAATCATTATAATTCCTAACTGGGGACCTAACAGGGCATACTTGGGTCCTATCCAGGGTTTTTATATAGAAATTAAAGTTCAAAGTGCGATCCGGTCTCCTAGAAGGGTATAGTGTGGTCCTATCTGTGATTCCTTAGACGAAATATATCGGTTTCTAGCAGGGTCTATATGGGTTCGAAGAGGGACATAGAGCGATAAATGCTTACTAAGTGCATTGTGGTCTCTTATAAGGGTCTAGTGTGGTCTTCGAGTAGTGCGTCGAATGTAGAAGTGAAGAATGTGTTTAATAGTGTCGCTACGTTTTTATATGCATACTGCAAAATTAAAAAATCGTTTTGTCAATAAATTAAAATTATAAGTGCAAAATGCATTATTGATTTCAAAACCCTTAAAATATAACATAGACAAATAAAATATCAGTATAAAAGAACCTTTTTTAATTGACAGGATTTTTCCTTTTATTTTAAGAGGATTCCTCTTCATTTGAGAGGAATCCTTTCTAGAATAGTAAATCCTCCAAAATTAAGAGGAAAACTTTATATACCATATTGTAGAGGAAAACTTGCATCAGAATAAGAGGAATCCACTTAAACGAAGAAAATATTTTATTCGGTGTGCTTACTGTGCATTGCGGTCTCCTATAAGGGTCTAGTGTGGTCCTATCTGCGATTCCTTAAACGAAATCTGTGGGCAGGGGCGGTGTAAACAGTAGGGAGGGAGTTGGAGAGAGAAAGAGAGAGAGAGAGAGAGAGAGACGATGAATGACTGTAATTCTCCATTCGCACACAATTCTTGGTTCTCGTTTAGAACCCAGATAGAACCCTCCTTTGAGCCTGATAAGACCTGGTTGAAACCCAGGTAGAAGCCATCCGCACAAAATTGTTGTTTCCCGTTTAGAACCCAGATAAAACCCTTCTTAGAGCCTGATACAACCTGGTTGAAACCCAGCTAGAACCCATTTCCAGACAATTTTTGGTTCCCGTTTAGAACCCAGATAGAACCATATTACACCCTGTTGCAAAATCCATGTAGGACTCCAGGTTTATCCTGATAGAAACTCATGGTCTAACGGGGTTCTATCTGGGTTCTAACGGGTTTTTAAGCAGGGAATTTCCTTCCTCTTTATTGACGTTCACTTTTAAATTTATATAGAAACATTATACAGGTTTTTTTGCGAGTTCCCTCACAACATAAAACTACAAATATTGAAGCAAAAACTAAGTCGAAAACTCCCATAAAAAAATCTTATAAAATGCGTTATTTTCAAACTACAAGGCAATAAAGTTGACCAATCAGAAGCACGATTTAGACGATCTAGTATTCGTGACCCACGCGAGAATGTGTGAGAACTAGTATTGTTCTTCTGATTAGTCAACTTTGTTGCTCTGTATTTTGAAAACAACGCATTCTATGACATTTTCCTATGGGAGTTTTCTATTTAGTTTTTGCTCTAGTATTTATAGTTTCATGTTGGCAGGGAACCCGCAAAACACCCTGTATAGGTAGGGTAGGTTGCCCGGTTGTGGGCACCCTAGCATAACTTTCCACAATGAGCAGAAAAAGTTAATCTGATGATTGATCTTGGTGCGCTATTTTTACATGATGATTTTGTGCTGACACCGAAGTAAAGAAACGCATTCGCCTAGTAGCTACAAGCGATTACATGTTTTGATCCGCGAAAATCGACAGTGATGTAGTTTCTCCTTGTGTTTGAAGTGCGATAAATCGAAGTGAATGAAGGCAAGAAAAGTCAGCATTATATATTTATAAAGGGAATTTAATATATTTTGTGATATCATATCGGTTTCATGAAAATGTTCGCATTAAAAAATTTTCTGGTCATTTTTTGAGAGCTCTGCATTTTCCAGTAGTGGACACCAAAATTTTATCAGATGTGGGCACCTTCCTTTTTTCATTTAGCGCGTGTGTGTGTCCGAAAAACTACCAAAAATTATTATTAGTGTTAACATAACTTCTCCTGACAGGGTGCAGGGGTTAGAAAACATAAATAAATAAAAAAAATTGAATGCAACACGTGCCATTGGCCAGTGCATTTGAGATGCGCTGACATGCATGCCGGTTATTACACCTGCATACACTGCGATTTCGACGACGAATAATTTTTATTTTTATTTTTATATTTATTTTTGATGCTATGAAGGCTTTTTGGTTATTTTTCATTAATCTTTGTGTCACTACAGGTTTGAAAATGAATAAATTTCCTTTCTTTCTCCATTTCGTGGCGTTTGATTTCATATTTTTCAATATTTAGAAGACTTTTCAGGGGTTCCCACAACCGGTTAAAAAAATTTTTTCGATCGAAATCGAGTACTCTATAAAAAGTTGAATATATTTTTTTTCCAACAAAAACGAATCAATCCTTTCACTAGTAGTTAGTTACATGGAAAGAATTTGTTCCGGAAGAATTACCGAATTATTTCAGAGACTGAGGATATGAGAAAAATTCGGTAGATATCAAATAACTTTTCAGGAAAATAGCTCGAACCGTTCTAAGAAAATTACCGAACTTACAGTAAACACTGAAAGTGTGTTTTATAAAGGTCAAAATGAAATATAACGAATAAGTTTCGAAGAAAATATAAAACAGTTCGATAATCTTCGTAAGATTCTTCAGGAGAATTTTCGTGTATCTAAAAGAGTTTTTATTATTCCCTTGCCAAGAGAATTCTGAATCTTGGACTGGAAAAATTCCCGAACTCTGCTGTAAATCAGCATGCGCAGTCGTCCATCTGCGCACGTTTCATCCTGAACCGATCCGGTCAAGCTTAGCAAAGATTTTGTTTTGGTATCCCCAGCGTGATATAGCCGCGAGGCTTAGTCGTTAGGGTTATGTAGGAATATGCGTGTTTAGGAAGGTTCGAAACACGAGGCATTTAAGATTTTTTAAGAACGTGCGATTATATGTGTAAAGTAAATTAAGTATAAATATAAACATTTGTGTGTAAATATATATAATATGCAATGCAGATTAATAATGTTAATGTTATAAATCATCTCTACCCGCGAAGCAGAGAAAAATAGGAATATTTTTTTTTACTGTTTGAAATAGCGCGGCGTCCTTGAAATTTTCCCGAACTCCTCCGTAATTCCTATAGTCGCCCTACTGGATTCTCACGGAACTCACTTCAGAAAGTTCCTACACTATCCAAGAATTCTTCCCAAATTATTTTTAATTCTCCCGAAATTTATCTATAATTCTCTTTAAAAAAGTTCTGTGACATTTAAAATAAGTAGATCCGTAACTTTTACTGAATTATTCTTATATCCTCAGTCTCTGAACTAATTCGGTAATTCTTCCGGAACAAATTTTTTCCGTGTAAGGTCTCTAGCTTTCTATTGATATGCTTATTGCTGCATAAAATTCATTTGGTCAAAAGTTATAAAGAAAATACCTAACTATGCCCATAACCGGATCACCTCTCCTAATGAAATAGGTAAATTTCGGGCAAACAAATGGTAACAAATTACAAATATCATATCATTGTGATAAAAATTCCGCCTCAACGTCCGAGTGGATACGGGACTATTTTATGATAAAATTTGTAACAAAGTTTTTTCGTATGAAAATTCAACATCATATTTTTGACATTTTTTTGCTTCCACATAGAGGAAGCTTTGTAGTGTTGACAAAATCCAGTTTCCAAAAAAGCGTTTTTTTAAACATATTTCATGTATGTATATATGTATGTATGTATGTATGTATGTTTTTTTTATATTTTTTCTGGGCTGAGGAGGGGAAATCTTCCATAAGACTTCCACGGGGAGTGTGGTGATTCCTACCCACTACCCCCCCCCCCCCCCCCCCCCCTCATTGACTAGCCCTTGCGACTTCAAGCACCCACTGACACACTTTTTCAGTATTACTTCGGTAGGGCAATATCTTGAAAACGCAAGAACATAAATTAATGAAATTTAGCACACTTATTCCACTATATACCTAGTTACATTTCTTACAAGGCTTTAACAAAATATTTCGTTTTAAAATTTTTACCTAGGTACTTTTATAATTTTAGTGAAACTCATTTTTCGACTATAACTTCTCAAATAATCGAAATTTAAGGCTGATGTAAAGAAAAATAATAATTATTTACGCATGCGCAGCTTCAAGTAATCAGAGCTTGGGTGGGATTTCAATCCTGCGTTGTTTTTCTTGGGTTAATTGTATTATTGTAGAATCTCCTATTATAAAACTTGCTGAACGCTATTCTGATGTTTATCTTAATAGTATATGTAAGAAATTTAATTTACAAACATTGTAATAATATTACTTTTTAGCGGAGCGTAAGACTTCATTGGGGAAAGACTGGCACGGTGCTTGTTTGCGATGTGAAAAATGCAACAAAACATTAACACCTGGTGGACATGCAGAACATGAAGGCAAACCCTACTGTAACAACCCTTGCTATTCAGCTCTTTTTGGTCCTGGCGGTGAGCATATATATATATATATATATATATATATA